>JAAMXY010000031.1:0-51464 GCA_019677205.1 Pinguiococcus pyrenoidosus | reverse complement strand
CGAAGAGATGGAACACGACGACGCGCAGACGCAGACGCAGACGCAGACGCAGACAGAGCCTCCGGAGGCCACGGGGACAAGTCCGAAAGCATGCCAGGCAGCTGCTCTCCGCACTGGGAGCTGAACGAGCATCCCGAAGAGGCCATTCCCGAAGCTCACTGCGGACCTGCGAAGGTGCTTTCTCATCAGGTTGCGATCGGCAGACCGCGAGGACGCCATCCGAGCAGTCGCCGGCAACGCGTCAGCGGCTGTCTACGTTGGTGGCCGCGGCGAAATCGAGACACGGATCATCAGGAGTCTTTCAGGGAGAGAGGAATGTGTGCATGTCAAGGGAAAAGATCACCAGCAAGCGGCTCAAGTTTGTTGAGGACCCGCACGGCCAAGGGGACAGGCTGTGGACGTACCGGAGGCCCGCTGCCGTGACCGAAGAAGCCTCCACCAACGACAAGCAGTCCGAACATGGCTGAATGGAATCGAAGCAATGGTGACTCTGTGGAGACACGTCGAGACTTGACAAGCGCATCTCGCTTTACTTGGCTCATCTGTCTTCGGCCCTGCCTATGGCGTGGACGTGTGTCAGACACCACTGACTGCGAAACGACCAAAGAATGCTCTGTTCGACAAGCTCATCGCAGGCGGTTTTTGGATCTCAACTTCCCTTCGCAATCTGGCACGCTTCGAAAGCGTTTCTCTGACGCGAGGAAGACTGGAGGAGACCTAGCGGCACCTTTCCCGTCCTCCGCATTAGCATCCAGACACAAATCGGGAGAGACTTTATCGCGACCAGCTTTGAATAAAAGACTTGCGCTCAATCGTTGGAAAGAAATTCCAAGTGAAGCTCTCGTGCTCGACCGCAGGACTTGTCACTCTGAGCTCTTTGGCAAGTCCGTCTGGCGAGAGGCACGGCATCTCATCAATCTTTGTGAGCCGAAGCGCAACCTAAACTTGAGCTTCTGCGTAGCACACGATGAAAGTACTGGTCAGACCCTCCACGCTACGCCGAAGAGTGGGCCACCTCCCCTCGCACCAGACGAAAGCCTTTGACAGCTGCTGAGTTGCGGACGCCTCCATCTCCGATACGCAAGCTTCGGCCCTCTCGGAGACGCGAGCTCCGGCCCTCTCGGAGGCGCATGACAAGGTGTCCGACAGGCCTCGCACAGACTGCGTCGAGAAAGGGTACCTCGATCCCAGTCCGTCGGCATTCCCCTCAGCGTGCAACTCGGTTTGACGGAGGCGTGCTGTACCAGCACACCATGCTTCGATCTACTTTGATCTGCTTGACAATGCGAGTACGCTTCTAGCCAATCCAGTCTGCCAGGCTCATCCTCTGATCGACCCGGGTAGTCACTGCGTCGCCGCCCGCGGCACCGGCAGCGCCTTGCAGAAGGCGGACGTCTCGTGAGGCTAGCGTCCCATCCGGATAACGGTGCCTGTAGAAGCAGCTGACGCCAAAAGGGCACTCGCCTCTGCCCATGTCGAAGTGCTTACAGTCGATGGACCGAAGCTTGGCAAGATAGTCCGCCACCAGTCTTTTCTTCTTCTCTGGATTCACGACGTACGAGTTCGACGGAATCACGTAATGGGACACCTCCCGGCACAGGGGACAGCTCGTAGCATTCTCTGCACCGGCGCTTCGCCATTCCCTGATGCAGCTCAGGCAGAAGGTATGGTTGCAGCTGGGCATGATGCCAAATCGGTTCCACGGGCGATACTCGCTGTCGTTCTGATCGCTGCCTTCCCCCGCGTCGTCCTTTGGCACGCCTTGCACGGGATCCAAGCAGATGCCGCAATGGGCCTCGGCCGTCGCAATCTTTTCTTCCAAGGCATCAAAGTCATCCTCCAGAGACCCTTCCGCCTCATCCGCCAGAAAGCTCTGACTCAGTTCCTCTTCGCGCGGGGGGTGTCGGTACCGGCACTGATCACCGTATCTGCAGAAGCCTTGCGTGAAGTAGATGCACACTGGAGTCTGATCTTCCACAAGCGGCTCCTTCGCTTCCGCAGCACCTCCAACATCCTCCTCCTCCTCCTCCTCGTCGTCGTCGTTATCGTCGTCGAAAGCTGGATCCTTGGCGACTGCGCTCCACTTTGGACCACTTGCACGGCTGGGAAACACCGGCTCTTCCGAAGGAGCCCCGTAAAAGTACGCCGACTCCGTGCCAGGCAGCTCCCACGCGACCTCTCCGTCTTCCTGTTCCGCAACCGTCGGCTTCTCGGCAATTCTCTTTGCTTCCTTGGCCGACGCAGTCTGCTCTGCAGAGCCGCGAGCCCTGCGCAGCATCGCTTAGCATCGCGTAGCATCGCCAATCACGCCTCTCGGTACGGCTTTTCAGTTTGCGCACCTGGCTGTTCTCGGTCCCGACGCCTTTCCCTTCGCAGCAGCCTGCTTCTGCTGCTTTTCAAACCTCAGTCTCCTCGCGCGCTCCTCGGCCTCGTAGTTGGTGTGATAGAAGGGACATCGGTCTCCCAGGCTGCAGCCCCTCGCAGAGTTGACGTATCGGCAAAGCGACGGTATGGACGCCGGCGGCGCTCGAACTCTGTCAAAGGCACCGTCCACCACCGAATCCTCGTGAGCTCCTAAGGAGGTGCAAATCGAACGCCGTGAGCGAGGCTGGGAAGGTCAGCTGGCCAGGAAAGCATTTCCAGAACCCGCAGCGATTCCGTCGAAGAAGCGCTTCAGCACCTTTCACATGGCGGAATCGACAGCGATTCCCCGCCGTGCACACGCCAGAAGCGTAGAACTTGCATATCGGAGTCCGTGAGCTCTTCATGCTGCAGCGTGACTGAACGGTGGCGCGGTCGGCAGAGCTCTTCAGAGAGTCTTGTGATCTGTCTGCGCATATCATGGGCAAATATGAGAAAGTCATGCAGATATCTGCCATACCCTTGCTATTTACCCATAATTTACGGAAACATCTAGTGCGCGCAAGAGGCATTTCCCGCCAAAACCGGAGAGCCTTTCTGGCGGAATGGCGGAGCGAAATAGAGCAAGGCTGCTGGTACTATATGGCAGTCAGACCGGCACTGCCCAAGATTTGGCCCATACGCTTCGGCGTCGCGCGCAGTCTCTGAATCTTCAGGTGCGGCCTTTCACTTCGCGCACAGTCTGGCCTCGTTTCTTGCCCGAAGGAGCGATTTTCCGCTCGACTTCGCAGCTGATTCTGTGCTGCACCTCCCACAGGCCGCTGCCTACGCGCTGGATGATCTTGACGCAGAGATGCTTCCGGCGCTGGCCAGATCGGCGTCAGCAGTCGTCTGGATAGGTGCCTCTGCAGCGCGCTTTCGATCAGTCGAGAGGATAACGCTGACAAATGTCCATCGCAGTGGCGACCGCTGGGGCGGGAGAGGCACCGAGTAACATGCAACGAGGATGGAAGGCCCTTCGACGACGTAGGCTAGCGGCAGATCTCTTCGAAGGCTGTCGCATGGCCGTCTTGGGTCTCGGCGACACCACGTATGAGAAGTTCAATGCCGCTGCTCGGCGGCTGGGTCGGCGGCTGGAGCAGCTTGGGGCAGCGGCATTGGAGGGCGTGGCTCGGCTGACGCTAGCGAATGAACAGGCTGCCGAAGGTGTCTACGGGACCTTCGAAGGGTGGGCCAAGGACGTCCTTCGGGTCGTTGCAGCGCGCCACGCAACGCCGGAGATGACGGAGGAGGAACTCCAGCAGTCTGCGAGACAAGAAGCGCTTTCGTTGTCATTGGCGTTTGCTGGTGCAGGCGCAGAGTCGGATGTCGGAGGCTTCTACGAGAAGCCATACGGCGATTTGACGCCCTTCGGCAACGAACCAGCTCTTGGCACCGTGGCGGTCAATCGGAGAATCACTGCCGACGACTGGATACAGGAGACGCGGCACATCGAGATCGCGCTGCCTCCCGGCAACTGGGACTTCCACGGCGGAGACGTAGCGGTGAGGGCCGCCCGTTCCGTCCGTTCTGTCGCTCCTGTCTCACGCGTACCCGCAGGTCGTCTTTCCTGAGAATTCGGCCGAGATAGTGCGTAGATTTGGACAGCTCCTCTTGGACTCTGCAGGCTTTCCACCTGAAGTAGAAACGCGAGAAAAGAGATTGGCAATGGTGATCTCAGTGGCGGAGAGTGATGCACAGACTGCACCACCAGAATGGCCGACCATGAAGGTAGCGTACCTCGGGACGTCTTGGGTCGCTGAGCAGCAACTACTCACGCAGCTTTGTCCTCCAAAGATGCAATTACCTCGCTGTTGCTCTTTGGCCGACTTTGCAAAGCGCTTCTTGGATCTTGCGGGAACGCCGACCCGTTCGTTTTTTGAAAGACTTTGGCCTTGGGCGGAGAACGAAGACGAGAAGGACAAGTTGAAGGAGCTGGCTTCTCCCGAAGGATACGACCTTCTTCTTGTAAGTGTTGTGCGAGAATCCTCATCATTCCCTAGTCCTGAGCTTGGCAACTTGCGGCGCGCGTTCGCACTCACATAGGACTACTGCATCCGGGAGCGGCGAAGCCATCTCGACGTCTTGGAGGAGTTCCGATCTGTCAGACCGCCACTGATGGCGCTTTTGAAGCTCGTCCCCACAATCATCCCCAGAGAGTTCTCCCTGGCGGGCGGTGCACCCTGCTCGGCAGATGTGAATTCCGCACACCTGTGTGTTGGAGTCGTTCGTCAGAAGACGCCCTACGGTCGAACACACGTCGGCTTGTGCTCCGGCTACCTGGCTTCGTCTCCGCCAGGATCGTCTGTGCGACTCTTTATTCGGGCCAGCCAGATGCGCTTGCCCGAGCTTGCGAATGGAAGCTTGCACGACCGCTCTCCTGCTCATGTGCCTCCTCTGCTCTGCGTTGGACCGGGAACCGGGATTGCTCCGATGCGCGCTCTGCTCCGAGAAAGGCTTGCCATGGTCGAGAAGTTCCAGGAGGGGGACGGCACAGAGTCGCCGTTCGCCAAGAAGCACTTCGCTCTCATTTTCGGCTGCCGCAAGCGCACCATGGACTTCTATTACCAGGAGGAGTGGGCGGATGTGCTGGAGAAGCATTCTTCCTGGTTTTACATGCCCGAGCCGGCCTTCTCACGAGACACCGAAAGAAAGGTCTACGTCACAGATCGCATCCTGGAGCATTCCACGAGGCAGCTCATCTGGGAGTTCCTGGGCCTGCGGCGCGGGTCCTTGTACATTAGTGGAACGAGCAAGGGCATGCCTCAGGACGTCGCTGCGTCTGTTAAGCAAGTTGCGATTGATACCGGCGGAATGAGCGCCGAAGAGGCCACGGCCTGGTTGAAGCGCCTGGAGAAGGAAGGTCGGTACATCGTAGAAGCGTGGTGAAGCAAACACAGTTCCCGTCATGTATTATCCCCCAACGGTCTGTCTTCATCTAGTTGCTGCCACCACAGCCACAGCTCCACAAATACAGCTCAAGTCCCAGTGGTTCCCTTGTGGACGCTGAGCATTCTCATTCTACCTCCACCGCTTTGCCGTGGGGCAGGTAACTGCTCTCTTGCCTCCTTTGCCCCCTCTCCCCTTCACACCCAGTCCGAGAGAGGGTGTCTGAGGCGCAACAGCGCGGCTCTAGCCTCTTCTTCTACGAGTAAGGTTGGACTAAGCTGAATCAGTCTAGGGCGACATACGCATGCGCTTCGGAGGCCGCTCAGATGTTTCCTTCGCTGCCTCGATGTGGCTGACCAGCTTATGTTCCAGCGTCATGTTGTTTTCCGGCGCAAGCCCTACACAGGCACGGAAGACATTGACCATGCACTGGCGTTGGGCGAAAAGGGCGTTCAAAATAGGAGTTCCTTGCGGAACCAAAGGTGCCTTGAGAAGGTAGGACAGCAGCGAGATGACGGAGTGGAAGCCTTCCTCTTCCTCGCCCTCCGGAGTGACCTTGATCCTCTGGCAGAGCTCCATGATCACCACCAGATCATAGATCAGGGGCGTCGCCAGCAGGGAGTCTTCGCAGGTGTTGTGCAGGACGATCGTGTTCGTGCCGCCCATGAAGATCTCCGAGGTGTACTCGTCCATCGCTCGCTTCGAGTCACCCACGTAGGGAACATACTTGATGACTACAGTATGGTCGGGATGCTCGTTCTCGTCGTACAGGATCCGGTTCGACGCCACCATGTCGTCCACCACATTCGATTTCGAGATCTCCTTGGAGCGGAAGGTCTGCGGCGCACTGAGATTGCGTCCATCATTGTTTCCCAGGTGGTTGTACGACACGATGGAGACCGGCTTGATGCCCGCATTGACGAGGAAGTCCACCAGCACGCTTTTCATCTTCGTCTGCCCGGACTTGAAGTCGTCGCCGGCGATGTAGACCTTGTTCCGCTCGGCCAACTCGATGACGCCCGGCACGAAGGTGTTTTGGGGAGAGCCATTGATGTACGCGCAGCCCTCCAGGATAGACGCGACGGCGAAAAGCGTCGACGGGCTGATCTCGGCGTCGCCACGCTCGATCGACTTCATCAGCACGTCAGCTGTGTCATTCTTCCCGGCTTCCACGGCAGAGAAGCGCTCCGTGTTGGCAGTCCATAGAACGATGACTTTCTCGAGCTCGTTGGCGGCCTTGAAGTCGCGAATGTGCTGGCGGACCTGCTCCATCTGCTCCTTCTTGCTGCCGCTAAGGACGTTGTCCGCGCGGTCGGCTTGGTTCGCTGCGATGAAGTCAGGGAAATATATTGACGGAAGAGGTACCATGTTCTCCATGTACGGACGCAGCTTCCGCTGAAGGTCATACTCCAGCACTTCTGCGCGTTCCATGGAGTCGGCAAGGTTCAGGGAGCTGATGTCCCAGCCTCCGACCACGAGGTCATTCGGGCTGAGCATGGGCAGAAGGCGATTGAAGGGAATGAAGACGCTGTTGCCAGCGGGATCTGCGCCGATCTTCACGGTCGACGCCTGCGTCATGGAACCCCAGTAGTTGGGCGTCTGCACCCCGGACTTGGTATTCCAAGTGATGCCATGCTTGTTTGCCAAGATCCCGGCCGTGGTGGTGGAGCCGTTGTTTCCTCCCCAGCCCACGAGCATAAGGCCGGTCTTGGGAACGCGGCGTTCCGTCTTGAAGGTGTACGTGCGACGCGACGGTCGGACTACATTGCCTTCGACGCTTGTCGTCTCGTACTTGTAGTTGGCAACGATGTGCTCCTCCGTGTACCGGACGTCGGGGGACTCGACCTTAAAGTCGTTGTCAGAGAAGATCGCAGAAGTCATTCTGTAGCTTCCCAAGAGCCAAACGCCAGAAGCCCGCAAGAGTAGATCTGCAGAAGAAAGAAGACGTCAGCGACAAGGATCTGAATACGCCGGAGAGCAGCTGCCCTTCCCTCGCTTTCTCAGTGGCTTGGCAAGTAGCACACAGTCGAGCCACTGGACGGACTGGCATGTGTCCTTGCCAAACGAGAGCCAAGACGGAAATTGACTCTCTCGTATTCCTCACTCTAACCCTGATCCCCTCTCCTTTCGAAAGCTGCGGACGCGCGGTTTCGGCAAAGCTCTGCCGCCGTGGGACTGTCACCGAGTTGCTGCCCTTCCCATCTCTAGCTCTCATGGATCTCAGGTGACACACGTCCACGGCAAACCTTGCAGTGCCGCGTTGCCGGTCTTATTGCAAGAGCTTGGAGTCGACGTGCAGCCCGTACCTGATCGATCGGCTGTGGTCGAAGCGGTGGCCGACGTGCTCTACGAGCTCTGCGCCGCGGCGTGTTCTCGTCCTCGAGGAAAGTGTGCAGCTCCTCTGCGCCAAGCAAACGATGGATGGCCGATGTGACGCCCAACTCAGTGTCTGCAGCCTCGCTTGGTGGCGCTGAAAAGCAGCTGACTAGGCAAGCCCCGGATCCGGCGCGGGAAATCGATGGGAGAAAGAGATCCGAAGACTCGCACGTTTCGTATTAATCATATTTTCAGCATGAAAAATTCTAACTGTATATTTTATGTTGATGAGTATGTAATATGTTTGGTAACGACAGAAGGGTGGAATGGATTCCGGAGCGGATGATCAGCGAGGCCGATTGGTGGACTGCGATGACATCACAGCACAAGGCCTCGCGTGGCACAGCTCGGCTACCGTCATTTCTCGCAGTTCGGACCAATGACGATTTGCTCAGCTCCCCCGTTTCTCGATTTCGCACAAGGCTGGAACCTCGGCTGGCGACCCCCCACTACATGCGGGTGTGAACAATTTCCTCGGGGGGCGAGGGCCACAGATATGGTCGCCATCCCCGAGGTATGGCACATGTCTGCCATGGCCTCGCCCGCGCGTGCACCGTGAATCCAGATGGCGTGGCCACGGTGGAGTATGCGTCCTGCGATGCTGCGACGAGGGACCAACCCCCCCGATTGACAAGCTGGCGAGAGTTCCATCGTGCTGTTCAAGCGCTTTACACGCGCCTGCGGGCGCGACTGGGCGCGACGCCCACCTCCAAGCCGCGGGTGGCGATCTTGGCCGGCAACGGCTGCGGAATGCTGCAGTCCTTGTATGCGATTGCAGCTGCTGGAGCGATTGCAGTGCCTCTCAACGTGCGTTGGGAGCCAGCCGAGCTTGCATCCGCGCTATCGGATACCACGCCGCAGCTCTTTCTGGCGGACGAGGCTCAATTCTCGAAGGCAGAGGCTGCGGTGTCGCAATGTGCCTGGCCTGTTGCGCTGGAACCACTGGCCATGGGCCAGAGGGAGCTACTGCCCGAAGAGCTTCTGCACGAAGAGCTTGGGGAGCTCGTGGTGTCTGCTGAAGAGCCCAGCGATGCGGCGACGTCCGGCGTAGCCTTCATCTTGTTCACCAGTGGCACAAGCGGGAAGGCGAAAGGCGTCGTGATCACCCATGCCATGGCCGTCTGCCAAGCCATGGCGAAGGTCTGCGCGCCGGTGGGGATCGCCCAAGACTCGGTCTTTCTGTCGGTGGTGCCGCTCTTCCACATCGGGGGGATCTCCACTTCTCTAGCAGTCACGATGATGGGGGGCACCCATGTCTTCTCCCCTCCGAATTCCAAGTCCGCGCGGAGCAGACCCCTCAAGAGCCCGCTCCTGTATCCTCTCGTGGACAGCTTAGCTAGGATCGCCGTCAATACTCTCGTGGTCGTGCCTACGATGCTGCACATGGTCACAAGCGAGCTCACGAGAATGGGAAGGCGCTTGCCCAACATTCGATTGGTGCTCGTCGGTGGCGGGAGCCTCTCCGCCCTTCCCTCGCTCTTCCAGGAGGCGAAGGCGCTTATGCCAGGCGCGGTCGTGGTGCAGACGTACGCATGTACCGAGGCAGGCTCAAGCGTCACCTTCGGGCTGTTGACTGAAGCAGTGCTGACGCTTGGAGGCGCTGCGTGCTTTGCCGGCCAGCCGGTACCGCACGCTGAGATTCGAATACGGCTGAAGGACGACGAAAGCCGCTATCTGAGCAAGGAAGCGGTAGGAGAGATTCTGACGCGAGGGCCGCACGTGACCCCCGGCTACTGGCGCGGACCCGACGTCCCTTGCGACTCCTCCCGAATTCGCAACGGATGGCTTCACACAGGTAGGCTTGTGGGATATGAAGCTCCTGTCGGGAGCGAGATTGATTTGCGGCTTCTGATGCGATGCCAATTCTGGCCGCACTGATTGATGCAGGGGACTTGGGGTACATTGGCGCCGGCGGGAATCTCTTTTTCTCGGGAAGGCTGTCCGACGTGATCAAGACGGGCGGCGAGAATGTGAATGCCTTTGAGGTCGAAGACTTGCTCAGGGTTTTTGAGGCGCCACAAGGCTCCAGTCTTGCAGGCCTGAGGCTGTGCGCCGCTGCCGTTGTTGGCCTCCCCGACCTCAGGCTGGGGGAGCAGGTGTGTGCCGTTGTCACTGTGTCACCGGAGGACTTTCGACGAGTGGCAGAACGCCAGGGGGTAAGCGGGGATCCCGAATTTTTGCATGATTCCGAGCTGCATCGTCTCCTTCGCAACCATTTGCGGTCGGGAGGCCTGGCAGGTTTCAAGCATCCAAAGACGCTGTATATCTGTCTTAAGCTGCCGCGAAATTCGAGTGGAAAGGTAGTGAAGCAGCGTCTGAAGAAGCGCGTAGAGAGCTTCCGCAAGATTGCTGGGCGCAGAAGGATGCGCAGCAAGCTATAGTTGGCAGCACGTTAGAGCAAGGATGAAATTGACGCCCCATCTCGACGGGCGCCACTACCACAGGCACGGACACGAGACGCAAGGAGCACGACGCTTGCATATACAACGAGAATTTGTTTTGTTCGAATGGGTTTCTTCGGTTCGACCAGACCGTCACGCGAATTCGATATAGTGCAGCGTGGCGTGTGAAGTATCGCTTGTAGCGAGCTTTGCACCGGAGCGACGAGATTCTCCTCCCAAGTCGGCTGCTGAAAAGCAAGATGCCACGAGCATCTTAGAAGATGGTCGTTGGCTCCCAGTGGTACCTTTTCTTCTCCAGGATGGACCGCACGGCGAATGCCATGTCCCGATCGTCCTTCACCTTCTCGACGAACTTCTTGTTCACCGGATCAAGCTCGTCATCTGGCTCGCGATTCCTAGACTCGTGCATCTGCTTCATGAGATCCTCGCGATACTGCTGACGCTTGGCGTTACTTGCCCGTTGCTGGACGCGCTCCTCTCCGGCTTCACGCTGAATCGCCTCCACGGTTGCGGCCGCGATGCCGCGAGCCTCGGCCTTCTCCTGCGCGCGCTCTTCGGCCTTTCTCTGCATGATCTCCTGATTTGTCACGTTCTGCTCCCGGAGCAGCTGCCGCTGCCTCTCCTTCCGGGCCTCTTCGATGCGCAAAGCTCGGACTCTGCGCTCTTCATACTCGCGATCCACCATGGCATCAAGCGAGTCCGCGAAGTCGGCCTTTTCCTTGTAGGGTCCGGCAGCGGCGAGCTCGTTGTACTGCTGGTAGCGATCAAAAATATCCTGGGCAGCCTTCTTGCGATTTGCTTCCTCTCGATCGAGACGGTCGGCGAACGCTTTCATGCTTCGCACGTCTTCCTCGTGGTCCTTCTGCTTCTGGGCCCTCTTCCTCTCTGCTGCCATCTCCTGCGCGGCCTTCAAGCCTGCGAAGCTCTTGTCGCGCCTCTCAACGAACTCTTTGCGCTCGATCTCCGCGTTGAGGGCCTCCGCCTTGTGGAGCTCCTCAAGGTGTTCGGCCTCCCGGCGGCGCTCTTCGCGCTTCTCCGTCTCGCGCTGGTCCCACACCTCCTTCGCGTGCGCTAGACGCTCCCGATTGAGGCGAACAAGCTCGACCTTTCGGCGATTCTTCTCCGCCTGCTGCGCCTCCATCTCGTCCCTCAGCTCCTGCGTGAACTTCGCCTGGTAGTCGTGGACGTCCGACGTCTCCTTCTGCTTCATCTGCTTGATCTGCTCCGCTTGCTCATCCAAGATGTCCTTGAAGCAGGACTTCTTGGCCAAGTTCCGCTCGTGCTCCCGGGACATCTCGGTCAGGTCCTTGAACATCTCAATCCCGGTCAGAATGCTGGTGTCAGAGAAGCCTTCCAGCGGGTTCGTGGCCTTGCTGCCGGAGGAGACGGCGGCGGAATCCTTCGAGCCGGCCTCCGCTTCAGCGGCAGAGGTGGCGTTGGGCGCGGCGGCGTCGGCCGCAAGAGCGTCCGCCTGTTTCGAGGTGAACGCTCGAAGCTGCTGCTCCACTCGCTCCTCTATGGCGATCATCTCGCCGGAGGTGATGCCTGCGAAGGAGCCCTTCTCCAAGTCCGAGGGCTGCTCGGGCCTCTCCGCGGCTCGTTCCTGGAGGACCTTCGCCACGGTGTCCTCGATGACCTTTGCATGTGCTCGGCAGCGCGGGAACTTCGGAGCCAGCTTCGTGGCAAAGTACTGCGACAGCATCTGCTTGAGACGCGTCTCGTGATTCTTCTTGGCCATCTGAGCTCGCTTCTGCTTGAAACGGCCAAGCTTGTTGTTCGCCGCGGCATCCCTGGACTGCGCGGCGTCGGGCTTCGGCGTGGCCGACGACCCGAACACCGTGTCAAACGCCATCGGCTCGTAGTAGTCGGTGGTCGCCGGCCGCTGCCGCCAGGACCTTAGCACGCTCGCGAGGGGCATGGAGTTCCTGCTGAACTTCGTGGTCATAAGGCCGCAGTTGGCGACGCGGGCCATCTCCTTGGCACGCCACGACTTCGTTGGGGCCTGCGGGTCCTTGTAGTGGATGATGGGGCCCTCGCTGGCCTTGAGGACGCGCTCATCTGTGGCGAAGCTGCGGTCAGATCTGTCAGCGAAGTTTCGACGACGCCTGACGCTGGCACCTCTTCCAGAGCGCAGCGACAGGACCCAGCTGTCGCCTATGTCAAGCTGATTGCTGCTGAGCGCCATGCTACTTGCTCTGCGCCAAGATGCACGAGGTGGCGCCGTCGCACGCGGAGCTCCCGTTGCTGAAACTCCCGGGGGTGGAGTTGGCTGGCAAGCACGGGGTTGGAGAAGCCACCCCGACTCGCGGCAGTTTCTCAGCACCACGGTCCTCTTCGACGAAGGTATCCATCATCGTTTCTCCGATGGGTCGTTTCCCGACCCCCACAGAACGGCGACTCGTTCGGCCGTCAGGCAATAACGCGGCGTAGTTGATTCCATCACTCCCTCCAAGTTTCCGACCAATCGGGGGAATTGGTTGCTGTCTTCAAGGATCTCGGTTTCCGCCTTCCTCCAATCGGGAGCCAGGAGCTCCACCTTAGGCCGATGCTAATTGGTGCTGACACGAAACGGCGCGCATCGTTGGCGAAACGTGTGACCCCAGCCAGTCAGCAGCGCTTGCTGCGCCCGTAGGACGAGCCACGAAGGGTTCAACTTTTCGTTTGGAAATGTGGAGGATCCAACGAATCAGGTGTTGCAGAAGCGCGGCTTCGCAAGCTCAGCCAAGCCGAGCGAGTCGAGTCGAGGAAGCAAGGAGCGACAAACGAGAACGTCAGCTTTCAAAATCGTGGTCGCCGTGCTTGCATGCAGGCGGAGGACTAGGGCGCACGTCGAGGAGCAACCAAGCAACCGCACATCGTCTTCCCACCATCCCCTTGATCCCACCGCGCCGTAACGCCACACTATCCACAAGGCTCTCTCATTGGTGGCGTAGGCAGCAAGATCTCTGTCGGCTTACGAAAGCGGAAAAAATATTTCAAAGTATTGTTTTTTGATTGCAAGATGAATTATTCCATAATTTTTGGAGGAGATAACGGTCACAAAATACTTGATATGTGAAATAAGAATAGCCGGTGAATGTACCAGAAGAGCTACTTTAAAATTGGCCATCTTTCACCCCTGTGTCTGTACCGTACCTGTGTGACGGCAGGACACACCGAAAGCAAAAGAAACCTTGCGGCGCTTCTGCGAGCGCCGCTGGAGTCGCGCGTCTCTTTGACGGCGAGATCGCGGCTGGTGGCAGCCCAGCCCGGTGACGCAGACAGCAGGAAGGGGTGCCGCGGGGTCACATCGGGGACAGGAGGCCAAAGAGACGCGCCACAGCCTTCCGGAAGGCGAATTGAGCGAGCGCGACCTTTGGACCGCTTCGTTGTCCGCAGAAGAACGCGGAAACTGACGTTTCGCCGCCAAATATGGCGGCCACCGAGATGATGACGCCCTTTCGACATGCCAATTACTACTGCCACTGCTGCGACCGCCGCGTGGACACGATGGAGGTGGAGGGAGAGCACCAGTGCCGCGCCTGTGGCGACACCTTCGTCGAGAGGGTGGAGGACGCAGACGACCTCCATAGATTCCTAGAGAGCTCCACGGAGCAGCCTAGTGACAGTTCTCAAGAAGATGCGGCGGCCACTGCCGCATCGAATCGCTCGAACTCGTCGACATCCACCGGCGCCACCAGAGGCGCCGAGTTCGCCAGCGGGCTAGATAGCTTCTTCCTGCTCTCGTCGCTGCTTGAGAGGCTGGAGCAGCGTGGAGGTGGCGGGGGAGGAGCAAGAGCAGCGATGAGAGCCGGACCGGCTGCGGGGGGCTCAAGGACCGAGCAGGAAATGGCCGAGAGAGCCAGCGAAGCCACCGCGGGCAACTCGTTTGACGCGAGCTTCGCGCGCTTGCTCCTCGCATCGGCATTAGGCGCCCAAGGCCAGGGTACGGACGCCGGTGGAGACGGAATCGATCGGAACCGCCTAGGGGACTACTACTTCGGGAACATGAACGACGTCCTGCACCAAATCTTCCTTCGTGACGGCGGCGCCCAAGGCGTGCCGCCGGCCTCCGAGGAGGCGCTGGAATCGCTTGGAAGCCAAGCCGTGACGATCAGCGAGGAGGAAGCAGCCGAGTGCGCCGCCGCCGCAGAGCGGGCCGAGGCAGCCGCAGCGGTGGCGACCGATGGCGACACTGCCGCGGCGGAGGGTGTCTCAGAATCAGACTACATGTGTCCCGTTTGCATGGATGTCTACGAAGCTGGACAGAAAGCTGTACGAACCAGATGCGGTCACAGGTTTCATCTGGACTGCATCTCAAGGTGGCTACAGTCACACAACACATGTCCAATATGCCGAGAGTCAGTGGCTTAGGAAATTGTTAGTTAGCTTGGTGCGACATCAGAAGAGGAATAAAGGAGAGCTCGTTGAGGACAACGAACGGCAGAAGCTGACGAAGAGCGCCTGGATTTGTTTCCCTCCAGGAGAAGTGAAAGCGTGTACAGACAAGTGGTATGTGTGTGGGTGACAAGCACAGCGAAAGGGGTGCCGCTCGGCAAGGCTGCAAAGCGACTTCCACGTTGCGTGACGTTTGCAGAGCAGTTTCTTGCATTTGGACGCCTGCCCGCGTCGATAGTGCTTAGATTTTGGTTGTTTTTTCAAAAGATCAGGTGGTAGGCTTGGCTTCGCAAAGCTCATGTGTATTCTCGCTTGAGCTTGAGCATTCTTCCTCATGATGCGATCCTCTTCTTCCTACGATATCGCTTGTCTCCGACCGTAATCAGTTCCTCGCGGCTCCTGAGAGGGAAAAACTGCGTCACAACTGCGACAAGCCACACAGCAGCCACGTCCAAGAACGTACCATTTTCCCTTGCCTGGGAGGGCAAAGCATTCGCGAATACCAGGCAGATGAGCAGCGCCGACAATCGCCAGAACACTGTCAACTTCCTGAGGAGGCATACATGAAGGGAGAAGTTTGGCAAAGGCGCAGGTTTCTCGGCACACGTACCCGAGAGGCTTTGGAGTCTCTGGCAGACCACAGAAGGTACTGATCGCGCTCCTCTACGAGCACGCGATACACCTAAAGAGTCGCACTGCGTGAGGCTCTTGACGCAGTGCGGGGGAAGGGGGCAGTGTTGAAACTTGCATTACCGACGGGATTTCCTTCTTGAACTTCTTCAGAAGCGATTCGACGGTGTCCGGATCCGCCGATGATAGTTGCGTCACCTTCTTCTCTATGTGTGGTGCTTCGTCGGCATCATCCCTCAGCAAGTCCCGTGTCCCCAGCACCGCGGACAAAAGAAGCCGAAGGCTGGACCAAAAATCGATCTGCTTCACAAGCCGTTGCCACGTGATCTCCAGCGGCCGGTCTCCTAGGATTACGGTGACACCTCGGTCTACTGCGAGGTCATACGCCGTCTTCATCTCCATACATTGGCGCTGCGTCAAAGGAAGCGTCAGATCATCTCACCAAAAGCACCTGAGGTAAAACATATCCGCCGTAGCGAAAGTCGCGCAACTTACTCCACCAGGTGCGCCGGACAGCAATGCGATGCGATCCACAATCCTTTGAGTCGCTCCCTGTACAAGTTCACCCGGCGCGACGACTCCAACAGCCCGTGCGGCTTCGGGTACTGCAGCTCCTTCGCTCTCCTCCAGTACCCTCGTTCGCGAGGCGCAGAGCTCAATGCTGACTGCCTCCGGCGTCAGCACGTCGAAAGCCCGGCTCACATCCGCAACGCTCTGCCGAAAGGAGCGATCATCGCCGAGTCGATCCAAGTCGCTCCTTGGAAACCGCGGCCAAGCCCGGCTCGCTCATCTACAAAGGCGTCAGAAGCCTTGGCCTCACCTGATTGCTCAGGTGCGACACGCCAAGAACGTGCACCATCCTGGGCCGCCGCCCGCTGCGGCTCCGGTAGCTGTAAAGGACGCCTCTCTCCTGCAGCTCTTCCACCACAGGTCCGGTGTCTCTTCGCACGTCGCCGTCACAGGGCTCGTAGAGATACTCCCCAGGCGTGAAATCGTACGGACGAAGCCTCGCATGGCTTCGCAATGAGCCAACTCGGCTGGTTTTCGAGGAGGCGCCCGCAAGAATTTGCGCCAGCAGGCCCAGTGTGAGCGCCCGCGTGGCTCGTTTTCTCGCCCGCATCAAGTCGCAAGATACACGCCAAGATGGGCGGGGCGCTCGAGGCCAAGAAAACGTGGTGGCGCACGGTTGCGGAGTTTTGTGGCGCCACTTTGGCGGCAGGGAAAGAGATGCACCGGCTTGATTTTTGTGCTGACTGGATCGTCGGGTTGAGTTTTCTTCTTTTCACCATTGCGTCCAAAGCTGCCAAAGCTGCGTCGATGAAGTTCGGCTTTTTGTCTTCTTCTTCTTTTCTTCTTTCTTCTTCGGCGGCGCTCGCGCGCGGCCTCTGCTGTCCTTCCCTGGTGTCGTTGGCCTCACCGCTCTTTCCTTAGTGCGGCATGTAGTACAGGATGCACGTGAATGCGTGCACGCTGGTGGAAGATGGATGGCTTGGTGGCTGCAATGCGCTGAAACTTTCGACGTGTCCACGGAGGAGAGAGACGTCGCTCGAGGTCGAGAACGTAGGCGTAAGGACGAGAGAAGAGACCGACGTAAGAGTGTCCCACTGACGTGAGCGTCTACCCCAGTATGTCTGTCACACTCTTCACTTGAATGGTAACGCTACGAACAAGTACCCTTCGAGTGTGTTGTTTCTCACAAGTAGCACCTACCTGGTACCAGGCTGCGGACTGGATCGTCTCGGCGTGTGGATCGACCAGCAGCATTTCGAAGGGGCCGCGCAGACCGTGAGTGAGTCGGTCATTCCAATCACAATATGCAGTAGTCCCCGTACGGACAATCTGGAATGTACCGCATGTGTCGTACCCTCGTAGAAGGGGCGCGAGGTGCACACGTAGCCGATGCATGGAGAGGGGACTCTGACTTTTCAGCCAGCTTTTCAGACGCACCGTAGGAAACGACAAGACAAAGACACGATACAGTCTCCTGTAGTCTACCATGCGCGACACGAAGCCCCCATTTGCTATCCTACTGTAGCCACTTCCTCCGCTCCGCACCTTCCGTGGCTGTCAGGCAGTGCTCTCCCTTCCAAAACGCAGTCGCTCATCGAAGGGAGCCTGAGCTGTATCTACACCTTCCCGGAGCTATCTCCGACATAGTCTCCGATCCACGCGACCGCTACGGTCGTGTCATCGACCACCTGCTCCTCCTTCATCCACCGCTCTGTGGAAAGCTGGATCAACGTATCTACGGCAATACGGGGCTCGCTACATGCGTTGGCGATATCGACGACCTCCTGATCACTGCGGGAGGAAAGGCACTACGTGAGCATCTCTTCCACGAACATCCAGCCTGTCCAAGCGAGCGCACATACCTCATGAATTCCCACAGGCCATCGGACGCAATGACCAAAAATGCATCAGATGCGGGATCGATCCGACGGGTGAAAAACTCGGGAGACGAGATGACACCGGCGCTGTGTGCCACGGTGTCGCCGAGCGAGCGACTCATTGCCAAACCGGGAATATCCATATCCGCTAGCCAGACCCGTGCTGGGCCATCGATTCCGTCATCGTACTTGACAGCAAAGACGCGCCCCCCGATCCTTTCGATCCGCTCCTTCTCGCTCGGCAGATCGGGCTTGTGGTCAAGACTGACTGGTTCCGCATTGAGCTTGTCGCTGCCCTCTTGCCTCACTCCCATTGTGAGACGGCTGTCACCGACATTCGCTACAGTCAAAGTGTTGCCCCGAATGATTCCTGCCGACGGCGCACACCTCAGCGTCAGAGGTGTAGAACGTGGGTAGCACAGCCCGTAGTGCGCAAAGCTCGGGCGCGGCTTACCCATGACCAGCGTCGTGCCGCTGAACTCGCAGTCGATACCCGGATCTGCGAGCAGGCGGGCCTCACAGACTTCCAACGTGTCCCTGAGTCAAAGGAAGCCAGAAAGAGATCAGGTCCATCCGCGTCTTCACCATCCGAAGTGCGCCAACTTACTCTACAGCCTTTTCGATGTCGGTGGCAAACAGCTCATGTGAGAAGAGCGTGTCTGGGATGGTCGCCTTGAGGAAGCGGGACACGAGATCGCCATTCTCCCCGTGACCGTCCATAACCACTAGCACGAGGGACTGGGTGTCAGGATCCTCCGCCATGACCAACGAGTCCTGGTTCTTCTTTCTAGGATTGTACGGCGCGTATCCTTTCTTGCTCATTCCCGCGTACTGCGAGATGATGAACGCAGTCTCCTCTTGAGGCTCGCTTTGCACCTTTTGCACCTGCACCTCCAGCTTGGTGTCCTCCTCGATTTGCACCTGACGACGAGAGCGCGTCAGGCTTCCAAGGCCTCGGACACCCATCGATTTGAAAGCACGGTCGCACCTCTGCCACGCCTTCTACCAACTCATTGTCGCTCACCACGCTAAGTCTCCGACGGGCCTAAAAGCACAATCTTTCAGCGTCTCCGCACATGGTCGGGGCGCCTCGCGGGGCCTTCGGCCCCGTTTAGAGCTGTACCGTACACCCTCACCTGTGCCAGCGAGCCTGCCTGATCTCTCACTGCCTTGTGGTGGCGCTCCTTCGGCGTCTGTACGTTCGGTCTGCGAGAACAGGGACAGTTAGCTTTACCACCATTCTGCCATTGAGTCTCCCGAGCTCCCCTCAAATCTGCTCATCATCGACCACCGCCGCGCGCCGAGGAGAAAGGGTCTTCGCCATTTCGCACGACCGCCGCGCTTCCACACGTCTCTGTTTGCGCTCCGGCGGCCCAAACAGCTTCTTTTCAATCTTCTGAGGCCGCCGAGTGCCCTTCGCTCCCAAAGCAGACCCAGAGCAACGACGCAAGGTGGCAGCGCCGCGAAGGAGAGACTTACGCAGGCTGATAGCTGCCCGTGGTACTCCCACGGCGCGTGGGTTTGGACATCTTGTGCTAGGAACGGCGTTGTCGCGCTGTGCTATGGCTCCCACCGGCGAGCTGCTGAAGCTTGCTGCTCTGCGACGTCAGAGGCGACGACTTGGTGCGGCGCAGAGGGGACGCGGCGCGCTTTTCGCAGCGTGTTGACCCCGCTCTCAAACAGACGCGCCCCGTTCTTTACCTTCTTTCGCGTGGCAGTTTTGTGCGGTAACCTCCGCATAGCACGCGGCAATACGGGGGGAACTGGAGCAGTTGCACAGCTCGGCTACATCACGGCAGAATAATGGAGACAGCGGCGCCGCTCATTGGCTCGCGGACGAGTCAGGGGTCGATCTGTCCAGCGGTATGACAGCACCCACAACACGACGCGCTCCGCTTGCGACGTTCCAAACTGCGTCCCCGCCATGTTCGCCGGGAATAAGGCGCCGAAGCTCATGGATGGATTGGCACGCTGACGAATCACCGAATCAGCCGAAGGATCGATTCGCCAATGGCGTGCAGGGATTTCAAAGCTTTTACAATGAAGAATGGCTAGGTAGCTGAATGAGATTCTGTATCGCAGCTTGCAGCTTGCAGCGGCCTCGTACAGCGGATCGCACGTCGAACTGTGGAATTCCGCATTTCTGCATTTCTGGATGCCGCGTTGATCGTCTCTGTCGCACGGATTTTGGGCTCCCCTCCGCAGCACGCTGCAGAACGCCGCAAAGAAGCCCATTGTGCAGAGCTCTCAGCATCACAAGCGGACTCTCCGAGCGCCGCCTCTCCGAGCGCCGCCTCTCCAGAGCTCTGCGACTCGGACGGAAATCAGAAGCGAAGCCCGAAGACTAGCCGCTTGTGGAGCGAAGGCGGCCCCAGCAAGCCATCCTCGTGTCCGGAACATCCGCTCAGTCCGGCGATCTGAAGCTGGAAAGGAAAGTCTGCTTCGATGCTGCGTTCTCAGCGCGCGAGGGCTGTGGCGAGGTGGGGGCGTTGCAGGCGGAGGCACTTGAGCGTCACTCCGGGATTCTATCGCGTGCAAACGCCCTTCGGGAAGTTTCCCGAGACCGTTTCGGGAGGTTTGGTCGACAACGCGGTGGAATTTCGGAAGCTGAGGCCGGGAGACCACATCCAAGTTCCCTGTGAGTGCGCCAAAAGCTTGTGTGCATCTCTTCTTCTCCCCGAAGATGTTGTAATGGGCGTAATGACGCTGACAATTTCACAGATGAAGTCACCATCGATGACAACGTCCGCGTCTTCTGGCAGTCTGCGTTTTACGCGCACGAGCGAATCAACACGAGCACCCCGTTTGCCACTGCGCTCGGCTTCAAGGACCAATTACTGCCGTTCCCCCTGCTCCTGTTCCTGGCCGGCTCGATGTCGCATGCGGACGCTGCCAAGATGCAGATCGCGTACAGCAATGCCTACTATTGCTACCCAGCCTATGCCGGAGACACCTTCCGGAAGGAGTTCGTGGTGAAGAAAGTGCGCACCACCAGCGATAAGGAGCAGAGCATCATGACCTTCGGCTGCCGCCTTCTCAACCAGCAGGATCGGGTGATCTTCCACTGCGACAAAGTCATGCTTTTCCCGTTTCCCAGGGATGACGAGGCGGCCGGAGAGTACATGCCGGTGCAACCGGTCGACGGACTTATGGGCGCTTTCGCAACGCGCTCTAGCGTGCTCGGGGAGCTTGGCAATCAGTCCGTGACGCCCCTACGGCCGGGCCAACTGATTCTTCACTCGCTGCAAAGGCCGCTGACGGATACCCAGTCCCGGCAGCTCTCCACGCTTGCTCGGCTCACGCACGAACGGCACTTTGACTCGCTGCAGTATCCGCAGCAAAGCGATCGGTACATCCCCGGGGGCCTGATCGTGGGCATGCTCATGTCAGCCAGCTCTCGTGACTTCCACGAAGTGCTTCACGAAGCCATCCCAAACTGCTCCTTCATCCGAAAAGTGCACCCCGGCGACTCGGTGGGGGCGATTTCCTTTATCACGGACCTGCAGGAAGACGTAGGCGGAGATCTAGAATCGATCACAGTACGAACGATAGGCGTGAAGAACTTCGCCGTTCGAGACCTTCGGGGAAGGCAGATTCCCACGAAGCTCTTCACTGAGCCGCGCTTGCAGCAATCCTCGATAGATGCAATACTAGAGGGCACAGATTTGGGGGATCTCGGTGATCGTATCGTGGTTGCCGCCGACCGCAAGATCCTGCGACAGTCGCCGCGACATGAAGTGTTCCTGTTGTGACGGCGGCAGGTGAGCGTCGACAAGATCTCTAGAGCTTTAGACAGCATCAGCTCAGTCGGGTAGAGATAGGATAGAGATAGAGGGAGGGTATGAATGTCGCGTATGTGGCTACCGCTGGGTAGGTGGCGATGGCCCGTCCCTTGCCGGTACGCATTGTCAAACAGGCGCCAAGAAGCAAAGCAGGAGCGCGGTAGCACCTCGAATCAACTCAAACATTTGTGAGAATGACTCGCCTCACAGCGATCGTTGCACCGGGAGAAGCCACCCGGTCGGGGTCGCAAAAAGCAAAAAAGAAGCAGATTGAAACTCAGGGGGAGCATTTTGAGACCACTCTACGCGAAGCTACGATAGGAAACGAATCCAGCTACCGCACAACACCGTCTGCGTCATCGTCCTCTCCCTCGCCCTTGAAGAGACGGAATCCAGATTGCGCATCTCCCACATTGCTGTTGCTGCTGCTGGCGAAGCGTCGGGGCGGTGCGTACGGGTTGAAGTCCTGGTTGGGTGGAGGAACTCGTGGGCTCGGAACTTGTGGCGGCGGCGGCGGCTGCTGCTGCTGCTGCTGCTGCTGCTGCTGCTGGGGTGGCGCCGGCGGTGGCGCCGGCGGTGTCGGCACGAACGTCCTTTCGGCCACGCCTTCCCCTGGTTGATCTGGCTCCATGCGGCCATCAACATTTGCCGGATCGGACCTTGGGTCCACCCACTTCTTCCTGCTGTTGCGCAGAGAAATTGTCAGAAGGTCTTCCCCTAACTTGGACGCCGCGGGAGTCCTCGGCATTGCGGGGGGTTGCGACGGGGCTTGCGCCTCTTGACTTCGGACCATCTCGCCGATGGTTCGATCCCCCAATCTCTGTCGGATGTACGGGTCTTCTACATTGGCTCGTCTTTCTTCTTGCGCCACAAAAGCTCGTCCCACGCCCCCCTGCGAGACGCTGTCAGTATTCCTCTCAGGTTGGGGGCGATCCTGTGACCCAGACGCGAACAAAGGAGACGACGCGGCTCTCCTCTCCGTGCCCGCGGCATTCACACTTTCGGACGTGCCGCGCTCTGCTGATCGACCGCTGAACAGGCTCGTGGGGGGCCGCCTCCGTGGGTCGGGCTGAGCGGGCGACGGTTTCCTTGTGAAAGGATTGAACGAGCGACCTTTCCCGCCTGCCGCAGACGCGTCACTCGCGAAAGAATCCCCAGGCGACGGCAGAGGCGCCGCTTGGATACTTGCCGACGAAGCTTGCGCTGCCTTTGCCTTCTGCGCAAGATGGTTTTGCTGCAAGGCGATGTACAGCTCGCTGCGTCCCTTGTCAAGGGCCGACCTCGTGTTCTCCGTGGGCTGCACCCAGGAGCTGGGTGGCACCGGAGGCTTGCTCGCGGCCTGAAGCGGACTCACGGAACCTCCATACTGACGAATGGGCTGGCCGGCGCCTTGGTAGCTCTGCGCTCGTTGGATAGCATCAAGAGTTCCTTGAAGGATCCCCTCATTCCGCCCGTTCCCCATCTGCTGATTCTGCAAGTCGACGTAAAGAGCGCTGCGTCCCTTGGCCAACGCTGCCGAGGCTGGTTCGAGCTCCTCGGCCGGAATGCCAACAACCGCCGGCCTACTGTTGGCTGGCGTGGCTGCAGCCTGCCCCCCCGCTGCCGACGCTTGCTCGTCTTGGAGACCTCCTTGAGGCTGGCCCGTGGCGAACGCTCCAGTTGACGACTCGCTCATTTCCTGCTCTGCATTCCCTCCTTCAGGAGGCGCTTCGCCTCCTGAATTCGAGGTGGTGGAGCCAGGAACAACACGGAGTCTCTCTGGGAAATAGTCAGGCATCTCAAGCTCGCCCACAACTGATTCAACTGCCGCATTCGCTGGTACGTTGCCATATGAAGTAGCGACGGCTTGTCCTGCGCTACGAATGCCTTGCTGCTGTTGCGGTGGTGGCTGCTGCGGCGGTGGCTGCGGTTGCTCCTGTAGAGGCTGCCGTTGCTCCTGTAGAGGCTGCCGTTGCTGCTGTAGAGGCTGCCGTTGCTGCTGTAGAGGCTGCCGTTGCTGCTGTAGAGGCTGCCGTTGCTGTTGCTGCGGTGGCTGTTGCTGTAGAGGCTGCTGTTGCTGCTGTAGAGGCTGCCGTTGCTGCTGCGGCGGTGGCTGTTGCTGCGGTGGCTGCGGTGGCTGTTGCTGCGGTGGCTGCTGTTGCTCTTGCTCTTGCTGTAGTAGCTGCTGTGGCGGCTGCGGCGGTGGCTGTTGCTGTAGTGGCTGCTGTTGCTGCTGTAGAGGTTGCTGCTGTTGTTGCTGCTGTGGCGGCTGCTGCGGTTGCGCAGGCGACCGCTGCTCCGGCTGCTGCTGTATTGGCCGCTGCATGACGTCAAACTGCTCCTGCGACGGAGTGCCCTGAGCGGGAATTGCTGCCGCCGTGTCAGCGAAACCTCTTCCTGCATCATCCACGCTTCCTGAGCTGAACGAGTTGTACTCAGGGCGAGTAGTCCGCACCGCACCGGCCGTGCTTGTATCCGGAAGATCCTCCAGCAGCTGGTTGAGCTCCCCCAACGATTCTCTCAGAGAAAGCAGTTCCTCAGGTCGCGCATTCTCGGGAGACCAGTCTTGCTCTGGCGTCGGGAAAGCTGCGGATGGCTGACGCTCGTCGATTCTCCTCCCCATCTGGTCCTCCGCAACTCCACGCTGCCCATCTTGGATCGCCGGCGGTGTTGGGCTGAACGAATTGCCGGCAACGCCAGTCGGCGGCCTTCGCGTTTCATACCCACTGGAATAGTCATCTGCGTCAAGGTCATAGGAAGAATCCCCCACGTTGTCGAACGCAGTAAAAGGCTGAAGCTCGGAATCTAGAATTGCCGCCGTCAAGGACTGCGACGGAGCAGCGGTTGCGCCACTGGCAGGTGCCCTGGGCGTGCCAACGTTACTACGAGCTCCTTCATCACTGCGCATTCTCGCAGGTGGCACCGGACTTTCTATCAATTGCGGTCGCTGAGGCTCTTCGGCCTCCTGTTGCGGCATGGGCTCTGCACCCCGACTTGCAGCAGTCGCAGCGACGAATGGGACAACACCGGGTTCAGCGCCGGAGGTTTCGAAAGCGCGAATGTCGCGGGGAGCTTCCTCCAGTTCAAATCTTCTGTCAGAGGCCGCCATGGTCACGACTGACTGCGGCAGCTGCGGCTCGTCGGCACCTTGCACGGGGAGCTCGGAAGCTCCACTTGACCCGGCAGAGGAGACTGAAGGCGCAACGTTGAGCTCCGCCGCAGGCGTCTCCAGTGTTCGGATGTCTCCAACTGCTTCAGTCGCGTCAGATCCTCTGTCGAGGGTCATCATGGCTCCTGCCAACTCCAATTGCTGAGGTTCCTCGGTATCTTCTTGCATCGCGATCTGAGGAGCTGGATCTGCCGCTGGCGACGCCACTGAAGGAATGTTCCACGTTTCGGCGGCAGGTGCCTCAGCCGCTTCGATGTCTCTAGCAAGCTCATCTGCGCTAAGATCTTTTTCAGAGACCGCCGTCGCCACTGCCATTTGCGCGTGCTGAGGCTCTCCAGCATCCTCTTGTACCGTAGGCTCTGGATCTGCTAGACTTGGAGCAGGCGACGCGCCGGCCGAAAGCACATCGGGTTGGGCAGCAGGCGTCTCCAACATATCGATGCTCTGGGGAACTGCATCATCTTCCGCAAAGTCTCTGGGAGCATCTGCCATGCCATCTGCCAGTTGTCGCTCTACAGCACTTCCAACACTTCCCGCACTTCCAGCACTTTCATGCACCTTGTCTCGTTCCGCAACTCCATCCGAGTCCCGATTCGGTTGTGGCTGAGCCAATGCATCATCGCCTTGAAGCTCCGTACCCTCGCTGCTCGGCTCAGCCTTTGGTGGGGACGCAACGGCCACCGATCCTTGGGCAACAGTATTCGGAAGGTCGACAGGAGCCGTCAACATGCTGATTCCCCCGGGAACTCCGTCGGTGTCCAGGGCAGTGGAAGATCTCTTCATCGTGTTCACCACCTTCCTCTTCTGGACTGCAGACCACCTGTTCAACTCTGCCAGCCAGGTCAGGTACACAGCTGCCTTATCGCTCCATCTGACGCCCCCATTTTCCTTGCCAAGCGTGTTGCAGAACTCCTCCGCTGCCATCCCCGTGACAGCCCCGCGGAACGCAGCACTCATGAGCGCGAGCCCAAACCCGGTCCCGCCCCCCAGGAAACGTATTGCCTTGCCCAAAGGATTCCGGCCCTGGTCTACAAGACAGATGAAGCCAGTCGTCACCGACGCCAGGACGGCGGGAATGACGTTGGGTCCCAGGGGTGAATCGTCGACCAGCAGTGCGCCCAGAAACACCGTAAACACCGCACCCACTGTGCCTTGCGCTCGTCGGTAGCTCTCTTGGAAGCTCTCAAGGTCTTCCAGCTGCGCAGATTCGGAAGGCGTCCCTACTTTCCTCGACCGCTCCGACGCGTCCGCCCGCGCTTCGAACGACTCGAGCTTCTGGGACGCCGAGTTGATCAGCGCTGCCGCGTCTGCGGCGGCCTTCGCAGCAGCTGACGCGGCTCCGGCGACCTCCTTCATGACTGCGATGAGCTCGTCGGGCTCATCTCCCGTCTGCTGAGCACTCAGGCGCCCATGTTGCGGTTTGCGCCGCGACAGAGACGAAGCTGTCCGCGGCCGGTTGAGCTGGAGACTCCAGCCGACGCGCGTCCACGACGCGCTGAGAATGACGAAGAGTACGACGAGGCGGAGCCGCGCCTCCATGGTGAGTCCGCGCCCAGTTTCTGCCTCAAGATTTGGGCAGAACGGCGGCGCTGCGCAAAATGCGCACGCGCGGGCGTAGGTCAGCTGACCGGGCGTGTCGATCCGCGGATCTCAATTGGTTGCAGTGGATAACCGTCCACGTTGTAGTTTGCGATGTATGGCGTCATCAAGGTTCAAGCGTTGTTTTCATCCTTAGAGCGCTCATTTCGAGCATCGAACGGCGTCCGCGGACAGATATCGGACAGAGACTCCTGCGCAGTTTTTGGCGCCAATACTTCAAGATACCAACGGCCGCATCTCTCGCCTGCTCGGGCGCCGACTTCCACCATGCGCACATGTGTCCCTCTTGTGCTCCTCGCCGCCTCCGCGTCGGCCCTCAGACTGAATCTGGGTGGCGTGCGTCGCGTGATCGCCGCCGGATTAGCCCCGGCCTCGCTGTTTGGCGCGAGCGTCTTGCCGACTCTGTCCGGCACGACTGCGCCGGCGACGGTTGTCCAGCGCGTCCAGGTGAGCCTTTTGGCGGAGATGTCGGTGCGCCGGAGACGAGCAGACCCTGACGGAAAATGGGATAGGAACTGGCGAGGCCAAAAGCTGCTTTCGCCGACAATCCGGCCGATGAGGACGCCGAGCTTGAGGACACCATGGAGTTCTTCGCCGGCGCGGTCGAGCAGGCAGGACAGCCCGAGAAGAAGAACCGCTTTCGTCTGTGGTTCTTCCGAAGGCCCTGGTCGCAAAGAGACTTGGAAGAGAAGTTGAAGATTGTCCCGGTCTTCATGATCACGAACGGCAACGGAGATCCGTACTTCATCCCCGTCAAAGGCGCGAACGCCCAGGTTGCTGCCCTCTGCAAGATTGCTTTCGCTCCAGGGCACCCTTCTTGATTGACTGACTCGTCCGTGCTGGATTGTGTAGGTGGGGAAGTTCTACCTGGATCCGAGGGACGCGCAGGAAGTCTTGGACGAGTTCCTCCAGGACGCCGGGTTCGAGAGCGCGCGGCTCAGCGTAGTTAGCATGGCGCGTGCGATGGACATCATGACCGAGTCTGCGGACCAGAACGAAGACAACCAGGACGAAGAGCTTCTAGAGATGGGCGACGAGATCCGGGAACTCGCGAACGACATCGACGAAGAGTTCCTCAGCGCGCAGGGCAGACAGGAGGAGGCCCGTCGCCAAGTGAAGATGATGAAGCGTGCCCGTCTCATGACCTTGGACGAGCAGACCGATTTGCTCACGGAGGATGAAGAGCTTCCTCTGATCCTCTGGGACTTCGTCGGCTCCTTGCGGTCGCTGGAGGCCATGGCCGACGCCACGGGTGGGAACACGGCTGCCTTGCTGACCGAGCAGCCAGCCTACGTGTACTACATAGAGGGCATCAAGACGCGAAGAGGGGGTGAAGACGTTACTCCGTATTTCTTCGACTTGGCCGATTTGCGTCGGGCGTACTTCGACGTTGTTCAGTCCATGGATCCCGACGAAATCCCCGACGAACTCCCGAACATCAAAGCGGTGGAGCTGGAAGACGTTCTGAAAGCGATGCTGATAGGAGGAGAAGACTGGTCTAGCATATCGCTGGAGCCGATGTACGAAGCGAAGAAGTTCGTGAGGCGCGCCAAGAAGTACACAACGCCGGGGGCGCACTTGGATGAGCCAGCTGACATCATTGGCCGTCGAAGCTAGGGAAGCGCAACCTCCTCGTTCGATTCAGATTCCAAAGATCTCATCAAACTTGGCGCGTCGGAGCTCATCCGCGTAGACGCATGCCCTTCGATACTTCCGCCGCCGGATGCCCTCCTGCTTTTGTAGATCTCGACTCCGAGCTGTTAAGCTTTGCTGAAGCATTTCAGTATAGCTGAAGCGTGTTTGGCGGTGCAGGTCTGTCGGAAGAGGAGACTGCCCCTCAGTCATTGTAGTCTTCGGACCTTGGAAGAGCGGACCAGAGCTGCTCCTCAGAAATGCGCTCCAATGCTGGCTCGGCGGGGCACCTCGCTGCACATTCCTCATGCCATCGTCTCCGATCGCCGCATCTCGTTCATCGTCACATCGCGTCCGTGCTGCCAGAGCCGCGAAGCCCGGCAGCCGCCGTGGCTCGCTATCGCCTCGTTGCCTCGTTACAGGAGATACTTCTGCTTCTTCTCGAGGCTCAGACGCCGGGCTTCCGCGCAATCCAGCCTCGTTCGTTGGAATGGGGCGTCTCTCGCCCGCTTCTTCGTCTGGCCTGCTTGCAGGCCGACGTGCTGTGGAAGCAGTCGAAGCTGCTAGGAAGAGCGTCGGAGGCCAGGACCCGCTCTGCATAGCTGCGGTCAATACTCGTTTCCAGTCCTCCTCAGTTGCTACCTGTACCCACGACCTGGATGCTCCAAGAGAAGAAGGCGCCACCAAAATACATGCTTGCGACGACTTGCGCCGAACCTGGCACCGCTTGATCGGACTTGGGGCGTGAGCTAGACTGCAGCCAGCAGATGACGTCGTCGGACGATTATCAAGACCGCAAACGTGCTTGATGTTTACTGGATGAGGTTGGCTAGGTTTCGCCACCAAAGCATCACTGGATGACCCAACAGCATCCGCGCTTTTGCCCAGCTCCGAGTGGCAAAAGGGTGAAGGGACAGGTATCCGCACCGAGGATTCTGCTACGTCAGCTGCCTTGCCGCGCCTACTTTGAGCCGTCCCCGGCGGATTGTGGCTTCGTCTATACTCCACGTCTTTACGCGAGCCATCATCAACTGATTTGCAGTCTCCCGAAGATCGCGTTTCACCACATGAAGAGCAGCTGAAGACGCTGCTTGCGCTGCCATCTCCTATTTGGAACTTCTCTCCACTGGCATCGGCGGAATGAAGTGGCGCCAAAGGGTCGCTCCGACGCCGAGCAACTAGCTCGCAGATCCGCTGGAAAGGGGTGCTCCAAAGCAAGAAGCCAGCCTTGCAAGGTCTGGCATGCTCTGATGTTTCCAACCCCGCAGGCGACAAAACGATGAATCGGTAGCCAGGCGGAGTGGGGCATGTTGGCGGGCTCGAGGACCTCAGCGCCTTGGCAAAGCGCCGAGTCCCGAAGACCCATCGATGCAGCCGCTGTTGGGATGCGAGAAGCTCCGGTCGCAGCGGCCGTCTCCCATGTTCTCTGGAGAAAGCATACGCGGAGAGCTGAAAAAGCACGTTCGCGACGAGTGCCTTTTCTGGCTGTCGGAAGTGCGACGCAGGCCTTCGAAGGCTCCGTAGAGCGCTCTCCAGGAGGTCCGAGGCGTCGTCTGCGTTGGGCTGCCCTACACCGATTTGGGATGCAACGACACCTGCCCGTTCACCCGTGAGTACGGTGCTGCTTTTCAGTACTGGCCACTTCCGGCGATCGACGTGGATCGGGTCGATGGCATTGGCATTGGCATTGGCATTGGCGCTGGGGCTGGGGCTGGTGCTGGAGCGTAGGATGGCTTTGATCAACGCAACCTTGTCCATGACGCTTGACGTCGTCGTCATCGCAGAGACCATCGGCGTCTTGTCGATTGGGCGGTCTTCTCCCCGTTTACTCCGGATCTGTTGTCCTGAGTATCCTGGCCTTTTATGACGTTGGACAAATTCGAGGCGTTCTCCATCGGGCTTTTGCAACGCCGTAGTGGGACAAAGCTCCTCCGATGTTTGTGGATTCGCTTCTGACACTCTCGTGGAAGCCAAACCCGCACGTTTGAGCCTCCGGTTCTTAGCGTCTTGGTCCCTCGGCACTTCGACGGTCCATCCTGCCAAGCTGTAGCGGGAGGGCAAATCGTCGGGAGCTTCGCCTTCCATGGGCGACATGCCGGCAAAGCAGGCGTGCCAACTTTTGGGAGGGTTGCAACCCGCAATGGGCCGCAGACGCCGCTTTTTGGACTTTTCCGTAGTTTGACGGGCGCTTTTGTCCACGGGCGCCGTTTGGTGCTTCACCATGAAGCCCGACGCGAAGACACCGCTGCCGCCCAGCAGCGGGTTCTCATGGTGCTTGGAGCGCGGAAACCGCGGTAGACTCTTCCAATTAGAAGAGGCTGGAAGGTCGGCGTGGACATCCTTTGCGCGCTCTACGGCCTCCACAGCTGCTTCCGAGGGTCGTGGTCCTTGGCATGAACCGGGTCGAGAGCCAATGACCAGCGGCAGCTGGCTGGACGGCCATTCCTTTTGGAGCATCCTTCGTTTGCACTACGTTTTCTGTCGGAGAGCGCAGTGAGCGACTACAATGCAGGCTTGGGAGGAGCGACGAAGGCGCCAGGCACATGGTCTGTGGACGGATGTCATGTTCCCGAGACGGTTCCCACAGCGTTTAGGCGCGAATCCCAGACAAAGCAAACGTATGCGGTTTAGCTCGGTGTTTGACGTCATTTTCTATGACTATTTTGTGAATTCTATGACGATCGCACAAAGATTCAGCGAAATTGCCGGGGAGGCTTCCGACAGCAACCAGTGACACCCAATAGTATGACATAGAGTAGAGTAGAGCTTCTCGGTTGCTGCGGGTATACGCGTGCGCTTGTGCTTGCGAAGGGCTGGGCGTGCAGCTTGACCACCATGCTGAGCTTCAACGACGGCGAGATCGCACATCTCTTCTGCCAGTGAGGGTGAACACGAGTAAAGCAAGCAAAACGCGCGCAGCAAGCAAGCAAAGCAAGCAAGAGCGACGCAAGAAATCAATTCAAGCCAGCCAGCGCGCATTGACCTGCCTTCTGCGCCCCGCTTCTGCACGGTCGCCATCAGCGAGGCAGCCGCGACACGCAATGCGAATCATGGGCAGCGCCGCGCCGCAAAAGTTGCACAAGGAAAAAAAAAGAGCTGTTTTCATTGCCCGTGCAAGGACAGGTTGCGTTGAACGCCGGGAAGATCCCTTTCAAAATTTCGCTGTGACTTCCTATCTCCGCATTGATCGCGACGATACGTGGCCCTCTCACGCTCCCACTGGCTGAGGACCCCACAAAATATCTTCTGTTCTTAGGGTGCTGTCCAACTGGACTCGCCCAGCACCAGCGATTCAGGCGAGAGCCAATCGTCGGCGCCCAGACCCCGCCAGCCAAAGCAGCGCGAAGTCGCCTTGTTCTTTGGGACAAAGAAGGGTCTTGGGCGGGGCTGGTGCGCCTGCGAGCGCGCGCGGAGCGCAGCTGCACTCCAGCCCGAAGCCGACGTCGAGCATGAGTCGCGCCGCGTGCACGTACGTGCTTCGTGTGCACTTTGTGCGCCACGCGGAGAGCCACAACAACGCGCAAAGAGTGGAGGAGGATGGATGTGACAGCGCCACTCACGGGCGCCACCCGGACCCAGACCTCACCGCGCGCGGCAGAGAGCAGGCGCGCGCCACCGCGAGACACTTCCACGCGGTGCAGTGGGCAGCCACCAAAGGTAAATGCTCGTCAAGGGCGGCGCACGGCCGATTTTCCGCTCACGTGCGGCTCTCTCGTCAGCACAAGGCGATGCCGATCACGTGCCCGGACCGAATCCTGGCCTCGAGTGCGTGACCAAAGTGTATGTGTCTGCGATGACGCGCGCGCTGCGCACGGCGAAGCCTCTCACGCAGTCGCTGGGCTCTGAATGGCCCGTCGAGTGCGTGGTCTGGCCAGAGCTGCACGAGACCGGCGGCTGCTTCCGAGGCACAAGGGCGAACAAGGGCGCCAATCAGCCTCTCACGCATGGCCTGACGCCGCCGGAGATCCTGGACATCATAGCGGATGCCAAGATCAGCCAAGAGGACTTCACGTGGGGAAAGAGCTCCGGCCAGCGCGACTCCGCCGCCGGCGGCTGGTGGCCAGGGGGCTTCGAGGACGCCACGGACACGGCGAAGCGGGCCGCCGGGGTGGCCAGCAAGCTGTGGGGACTTGCCATTCAGAACGCGCGGAATGCGCTCGTGGATGATGCACCGGACGACGAATGCCGGGCAGACGCGGTTGTTGTCATTGTACATGGGAACTTCTTCAACCTCCTTCTTCGGAGTTTGTTGGGCCTCCCAGTACTGTCAGGAGAAAATGAAAGTGAGGTGCCCTTCTTCCTTACCGGGAATTGCGCGATTACCACACTGGACTTCCACGTCAAGCTAGAAAGAAGCAGCGACGAGCCAGAAACGCGGCTTGGGATTGTCGGCATGAATTGTCAGGAGCACATTCCGTATGAACACAGGACAGGGCATACCTTGGAGACCTTGGTGTATAGACCTATGACTGTTCAGATGATGGATGCGACAAAAGATCCGAAGTAGACCGGCTGCAGTTCTTCTTCCGCGTTCTCTTCGTTGGGCGACTACTCCAACGGATCCGCCACATCCCACGGATGCCCTTCCGCTACGGGAACCCACACCTCATTTCGCCGATCACCAAGTGAAAAAATGGCATCGTACTGGACGCAGGAAAAGGAAGGTACGGAAAGGAAAGGTAAGAGATCACGCGAGACCTCCTGCAAGTAAGCAGAGAAGCTCCTGTGCAACCCAGCTGCGCACGCAAGGCTTACCTGAGCGAACCAAAGGTTGGTGCCCTCAGCTTCGTCGACTTTCAGCCCGTTCTTTTGAATGGCCTGCCGCAGAACTTTGCTTTCGTACACGACCACCTGCTGCGTTGCCGCGTTTGCGAATCGTCGGACGGCTACCACCAACTCGGGAACGGCCTGGATGGACACGGACGGAAGCACGCTTCCCGGATTGGGCACGCCGCCCACAGTGGGCGCAGGCTGGATTCGCAAGGGGCGGGAGTCAAAGGTCTTAGAATCCTGAGGGTCCTCGCAAGAGATCCTACCTGTCCCGGCATCGCGAAGGAGATCGGCCACTGCATCACCTTCTTCTCTCCTTTCTCGTCTGAGCGAATGATCGATGGCGCGTACGGCTTGACGCGCTTGCTGCCCTCGTTACTTCCACCACAGAAGCTCCCTAGCCGATCAAAGCCTTCGGGCCTGGTGCTGTACTGCGTCTCCGCCACAAGCATCGCCGGGTATCTGCGCACTTCGTACTCCCCGCTCCGGCGGAGCAGCTCGTACGGAAGCTCCTGAGAAGAGACACCAGGAGTCTTGTCCTCGCTGAAGAGCTGGGCGATAAAATCCGTCAACGCCATCCTCGTTTCCGCCCGTTCGTACAGCTCCGTCCCATCCGAGGTCTCCTTCAGGTCAATAGAATCCCAGTAGTCCTCCTGCTTCCTGAAACGCGCGTTAGCGTTCCCCCGAAACAGTGGCGGTGCTTCCCCAGGCTTCGTACTTGATTCGCGCGCCCTCAAGAGTGTAGTCGCTGATCCCGGTGAATCGCACGATTGGCTTCCACGGAATAAACTTCGGCTGCGGAGCAAATCCCATCAGTTGGGCTTTGCGCTCACGGCACTGGTGGGTCTAAATTCGAAGTACAGAGCATGGCAGACCTGCATCCTCAACGTCCAGCGCGTGCGCATGCGATCGGGCCCCAGTTGCTCGATTCTGTGCAACGTGATGCCGGTGCCCGACTTTTCGAAGCTGGGGGATTCAAACGCACGAGCGGAAGAAAAGCGTCGGGGTGGAGCGACTCATGCGGGGCATGCAAGGTTAGATCCCTACGTGAACATTCCCAGAGGGGTTCTCCCGGCAAGCATGTCGATGTTGTTCTTGTACTTGTCCAGCCCTAGTCACTCGCTTCGTGAGACCAGCGGACGGAACGTGGCAGCACCGAACCGCCGGCGATTCTGCTGCACCTTTGAGACTGTTGAAAGGGTCGATGAACTCGACGTCGGGGACGTAGAACTCCGCTTCAAGGGGGTCAAAGAATGACGTGTATTCCCTGGCAACAGCCCTCATGAGCCGATCGATCTCCTCGCTCCGCACTTCCTTCTGCTCAGACACGGCTTGCAGCGCGGTCGTCCGCAGCCGCGACGGCAGGGGCCTCTGAAAGCCATCGGTCAAGCTCAGCGTGGCCAGCAAGAGGAGCGTGCGGCGACTCATCCTGGAAGGCCTGGTGCCAGCCGAGCACTCCAGCATGGCCGGACGCGCCTTTCCTCCTCGGGCTGCGGCGGAATTGAGCGGAAAGCGCCCAACCGTTTTGTTCCGAAACCGCAGAGCCACGTCATCGCGTGGTGCTCCGTATCGATCCAGCATGTGTCCCCTCTAGGCCAGTGCGCCCGCTTTTCAGGCCGAAACCGATCCATGGGATTGGCTGCCGCAGCGTGAAAAAGATGAAGTTCAACGCATCCAAAGCTGAACGTCCTGTTGAGTTGCCCCCGAACTCGCCCGCTGATTGGCTCTGAGCTGCCGCGCAGCCGCCGCCGAAGAGACGGATACGGCGCGCATCTCCCCGAAAGAACGGCGACTTTACGTACCGCCACAGAGCTTCTTCAGCTGCGCCTCGTTTCCTCCGTCCTCCTGCGAAGAGGCGGGACAGACCTGCGTCCGACAAATCTGGGCAAGGCGCGTGCTTCTCGCCTGGCAGAGTGGCGCGGCCCTAAAGCGCGTTTCTTTGGCGTCTTTGTACGGATAAGAGAGCCATGTGGAGTCTCTCGAAGCGCAGTCTCGTGAGCAAGCGGGGCCCGAACACCATCCTCAAGGCCTTTGTGGGCTCCAAGGTGCCCGGAGGCCTCAATGCGCCTCCGCTGTGGCTCGATCAGGACGGAGGAAAGCCCCCGTTCAAAAAGATCCTGGTTGCAAACCGCGGAGAGATCGCCATCCGTGTGTTCCAGACGTGCAAGAAGCTGGGAATCAGCACTGTTGCAGTGTTCTCCGACGCCGATGCGAAGACCAAGTTCGTCAACATGGCGGACGAGGCCATCCACATCGGGCCGCCACCGTCCAGCGAGAGTTATCTCCAGATGGATCGGATTCTCGAAGCAGTCAGGCTCACCGGAGCCGAGGCCGTGCACCCTGGCTACGGCTTCCTCAGCGAGAATGCAGAGTTCTCCAAGGCCTTGAAGGATGCCGGCGTGGCCTTCATCGGCCCGCCCGAGCAGGCCATGGATGACATGGGAGACAAGATCCACTCGAAGCAGATCGCGATCGACGCGGGAGTCACCATCATTCCTGGTTACCAGGGCGAAATCGAGACCCCTGAGGATGCCGTGCGCATCGCCAATGACATTGGCTATCCCGTCATGATCAAGGCTAGTGCCGGTGGCGGAGGCAAGGGAATGCGAGTGGCCTACACGGACGACGAGACGCGGGAAGGCTTCATGCTGAGCAAGCAGGAGGCGAAAGCCAGCTTCGGCGACGATCGCATGCTCGTCGAGAAGTTCATCGAGAATCCCCACCACATCGAGATCCAGGTCTTGGCTGACGCGCACGGCAACGTCGCGGCCTTTCCCGAGCGAGAGTGCAGCATCCAGCGCCGGAACCAGAAGGTCGTCGAGGAAGCTCCCAGCTGCTTAATTCAACCCGAAACCCGTCGCAGAATGCAAGAGCAGGCCAAGATGCTCTGCAAGAAGGTCGAGTACCGCTCAGCCGGCACCATTGAGCTCCTGTGCGACGAGCAGCAGAATTTCTACTTCCTGGAGATGAACACGCGCCTGCAGGTGGAGCACCCCGTGACCGAGGCCATCTCGGGCCAGGACCTGGTGGAGCACATGATCTACATCGCTGCCGGAAGGCCCCTTCCTGATTCGCTTCTCGCCACCGACGGATTCCTCGATCCCGTGGGACATGCAATCGAGAGCCGCGTCTACGCGGAGGATCCCTTGCGCGGCTTCCTTCCGTCTACGGGCACGCTGCACACCTACCGGGAGCCCGAAGATCTCTTGATCTCCTCCGAGTCTGGAGAGCCCATCTCGCTGGACAAGGCCGCCGACTACACCCGTGTGGACTCCGGCATCCTCGAAGGCGCGGAGATCTCGATGCATTATGATCCCATGATCTCCAAGCTCATCACGTATGGCGACACCCGCGATGATGCCATCCAGCACATGAACTGGGCGCTCACCAACTATCCGATCCGCGGTCTGCGGCACAACATTGGCTTCCTCATGAGCGTTCTCCAGAACGACACCTTCCAAGGCGGCAACACCTCTACCAAGTTCATTGGCGAGGAGTACCCTGACGGCTACCAGCAGCCCAAGCTCTCTCTGCTCCAGGACTACGTCGTGTCCGGCATCACAGGATACCTGAACAAAATGAGCCAGATCGTTCCCCTGGCGGAAGATTCCGGGGACGACTACATGGAGGACCTGAAGCACGAGCTCGTCATAAGCTTGAATGGCCTCAAAGGCCATCCCATCAATGTGGGCATCGTGGACGCCACCCCCGTGTCCTGTGGCGTGAACGTGTCCATTCCGGCCAGCAGTGTGAGTCATCTCCCCTTGCCCAGCTCGCCGTCTCTGTACCTGACGTTGGCGTCGTCTTCTTATTCCTTAGGAGCTTGGAGAGGATCTTTCGCCTGTTTATGACAAGGCATCCACCTGTGGTCTGGAGCTTCGCAATATCTCCTGGGGTGCGTCGCTCAATGCTGACTGAGCTTCGTTGCTTGTCCCATCGCCGCGTGTCTGATCAATCATTTCTCGTGCCGTTGCGCAACAGGGACGAGCCCGGTGTTCCAGTGCACTGTGGTCGTCGACAAGAACACCCTGGGAGAGATCGAAGCTGCCGATCCGGAAGGGACGAAGAAGTATCTGGCCAACACACCGACGCGGGAGATCACGATTTTTGACCAGGTCAGGCTTCGGAAACTTCCGCGCATGCACTCGCCCCTCCTAATCATCCTCTATCTTGCGCAGGCGACTGGACAGGAGGTGAATGCGGTCGAGTTCAAGGTGAGCCGCGCGTCAGATAGCAGTCTGCGGGTTCCACTTCTAATTTTGTTGGTGTCGTGACGTGCTCCAGGCGGTCGCGTGCTACGATGGACAGGACAACTTGGATACTCTGCTCCGAATCTACGGGAAGGATGTTGCAGCCAGCGTCTTCACCCCGTCGGAGTACCAGTACAACCAGTACCTGCTCAAAGAGGAAGAAGTGGACGTGTCGAAGATCCTGCAGGCCCCAATGCCCGGCAAGATCATCTCCATTGACGTTGCTCCGGGCGACGAAGTCCAGGAAGGCCAACGCGTGGCAATCATGGAGGCGATGAAAATGCAGACCCCTCTGCATGCCCCGAAGCAAACGAAAGTCACTTCCGTTTCCGTGGGCGTCGGCGACACGGTGAAAGTCGACCAGGTGATTCTGCAGTTCGAGTAAGGCGTTCGACGGAAGCATCGGAAGCCTGTGGAGTCGAATTGCGAGGACTGGTGGTTGGGGATCGAAGGCACCCAACGCTTGAACAAGTGAACGCATTTTCGCTGAATTGGCGCCAGTTGGAGATGGTTGTGTCTTATGGCAAGGCTGAAGAAGCATTTGCCGTTTTATAGGATTAGGAAGCATCGCACGGAAAGATACTAGGTCTCCAAGACTTCGCTTTCCTACTCGATGCGTCTCAGGAGTGGAGGAATGTCCCCTTGAAGCCCACCTCTGTCGATACTTCGCCCGACTCCTCTTCCGCCAGCACCGTAAACCACATGCAATCATTCTCCTCTGTGCCCTCCTGAATCCGCAGGTACAACGTATCGTTGGCTTTGATGCCCGCCTGGCGCAGGGTCACCTCGTTGTCTAGGAGCACCTTCCCGCCAAAGTTGAGCTCCTGCCTGTTGGGCGAAGCGTTGTCGTCGGAGATCTCCTCCCAGATCTTGAGCTTGAGCTGCATGAGGGTGTCGGTGTGGCTCGCTAGTATCAACATGGGCTTCGATTGCCATCGCCGTCTCCTTCGTGGTTTGTTCCGGCGTGGCTTCCCGAGGCTCTGCAGCGAGTCGACCGCCGCATCGTTTCCATTGCACGGTTGGGTCTCAGCACTGGAACGCGTCGCTTCCGCCGTGTCCCCTGACGGCGCGTCTTCCCCGTCCTTCAACTGTATTATTCGCACATGCTGGTCGATAAAGTTGCTGCGTTCCTCGGCCTGCCGCTGCCTTGCCTTGTCCATGCACGCGAAGCAAAGCTCCGGCTTGAAGTCCCAGTGGTCAACGGCCCAGGACAAGCTAATTTGGGCGGCCGCTGATTGGTGCCCTTGCTGCTCGAGGTCGCATATCTCAATGACGTCCTCGTCGATTACCTCGACGACGTCCCTGAACGCTTTGCTGGAGGCGTCATCTTCCGACGATGTGCCATACATTCGTCGCAGCTCTCGCCAGCAGGCAGACGTCACGATTTCTACGTCTTCCACCGCGCTTGCGATCCCGCTAGTGTCACTTCGAAGCTCTATGCTCTCCAAGTGCACTCCTCTCTGCGGCTTTGTGAACAAGTCAAGCATCGCCTGGCTTAGGATCACCTTCCCATGCTCACAGAGCAGCTTCTCGTTGAGAATGTTTCGCGGGCGAGGTTCCGTCTGGGACGCGTGATACGTACGCCAGAGGTGGACCCACTTTCGCTCCACAAGATAAAAGACTTCACCATCGTTGATGCCGTCCACTTCGCTTGGCGAATGGTCTTCAAGCTGGACGAAGATGGAGGGAAGCTGCTGCTTCCGCTGGCGCAGTTGCTTCACATCCCTATGTGACGAAAGCTCTGCGACCCGAGCTTCTCTCCCAGATTGCTTGTCAAGCGTGTGCCGCGACTCCTTTTCAGAGCAGATGCTGCATTCCGCGGTGCACGAAGGGAACTCCATCGCCTCCGGGAACGCGGCTTTGATCTCCGTCCAGAGCTCCCCGGAGACCCGGATGTACCGCGACCGCGAGGTTGTGAGGTTTCCGTGCTCACAGGAGATGGCACTGTTCACCTTCACGTCCAGCTTCTCCTCGATACGGCTAGAAGGATTGGTCCAGATATCCGTTAGCGTGCTCTGCTTCCCGTTCTCCGCCGAGCCCGCTTTGCTGAGCGTTCCGTTCTGTTTCGCGACCTGCCGGAGAAGGCTGTCCATTGACTGCTTGAACTTGGCTGCCCAGGCTCGCGACAGGAAGAAGCCCCCAGGAGATTCTTCCTTTCTCGACGTCTCCAGCTGCTCCAGCAAACCCAGCACTCGAATAAGCCGGCGCTGGCCCTTCTCTTCGTCCGAATTCTCGCGCTCCAGACCCTGAATACACTCCCGACACCGGTAGGTGGCGTTGCAGAGGTCAAAGTCGGGAGGGCCCACAACCTTCACAATAGCGTCGAAAGCTGCGGCAGACACTACTTTCATCTCCGGCGTCTTCATCGGATGCAGATGCATCTGATGGGGGCACAAAACCGATGCATTCGAGATTCTACCGGAAAACACGGTCGGAGCCGGCTCCTTGCTGTCTTCCGCGGGAGTACCTGTAACAAAATTCTTAAGCCACGCAGTCCGAACGAAGTGGAAATCCTCCTGCGGAGACTGCGGCGTTGGCGGTACAGCCCCGTTGCTAAATATGGTCTCATAGAGGTCTTTCCTTTGCTGAACGGCATGCGTTACGTCCTCCAACCGTCTAGCATAAGCTTCGCACAGGTCGAGCTCACGTATATCCTCCTCCAGCACCGTTCTCAGGGCAGACATTGGTGCGTGCCCTGCTTCGTGAACTTCTGCAAGGTAAGCTGACTGCGCATAAATGAGCATGTACGCGTCCGATGAACACTTGTGACAACCAGGCGGCGCATCGTCTTTGGCAGCGTCCTTCTGCCCGCCTTCGAGGGGTGTGACGGATTCGTCATCGAAGACCCACCACTTTGACGATGCCCAGTCGCGGACCTCTGCTACGTAGTGCCCCCCATACGCACTTGCTCCGCGGTGGTAAAGCACTGCGACGAGCCGGTAATCTACCAGTTGTGGGACTCTCTTTGTGCTGCCGTTGAGCTGAATGGTCTCATCCAGCTGAATTCGATCTTTCAGTTTCTTCCTCGTGAAAGTCTTGCGGTCATACACGTATCGGAGCAGTTGCACGTTGAGCACCCTCGGAAGCTGACGGAGTTGGATGCTGCGGGATGCGTCCCTCTTCGCTTTGCACCCTTCGCAGAAGTACTGGTTGTCACCATGCAGCAGTTCTGTTGCGCAGTAAGCGTCAATCGCGTCTGCTACGCTGGAGCATCCCTGGACGTTGATCTCGATCTTGTCCATGGTCTCCTCTCGACAGGAGAGCTTTCGACAACTCTGGCATTCCGTAACGTACGCCTGCCGACCAGAGAAGAGATGGCTCAAGGCCTCGATGCTGCGCCGCTTGAACACTCTCTCCAGCTTGGCGAGAAATAGGATGTTGAATTCTTGCGCATCTTGCTGCTCGGAATGCTTGATCCCGAGAAGCTCGACGAGTTGCGTAGGATCGCAGGCCGAGTTCACGGAGACGTCCAACGCACAGAACAAGTTCTGCAGCGCCACCATGATCCGCTCTTCTCGGATGTACTCATCATCCTTCGCCATCTCTACGTCGGTGAACTCCTGGACGGGATAGCTATACACTGCTCGGCGGAACACAGGATTGTGAAAGAGGCCCTGCAGCAGCGAGCTCACGTAGCAGGTCGCTCCCAGGTTCGTGAGCCCGGCGGGGCGGAGGGATCTCAGCTGCGGCGTCTGGGGCGGGCTGACCACGATCTGCTTGGCGCTGTTGGGAACTAGGATCATTGGGGTGTCATCTAAAGCTGACAGGAAGCTGCGCAACTCAACCACCGCGTTTCGAGGATCCACGATGCGTAGGCCTAGGCGAGGATCCGGGCCCAAGGCTTGGATCTGAGGCGGGTTCCGATGCCAGACGCCCTCCTTGCCCTCTCCCAGCCCATACAAGCAGAAGATGTCATTGGCGCAGTTCTTCTTCCGCGCGTGGGAAGACCGACTGCAGTGCGGACGCTTGAACACGGACCCCATCGCCGTCTCGATTCCGTAAGGATCTTTGCGCAAGCGCGCATTCTCAGCCAAGCACTGCCGAAGCTGCGCCGCAGCCGTCTCGCTCGGGTCTCTCTTGCGCTTGCGATTGGACTGGCGTGTGGACGGCATCGTCTCGGGCGCGAGAGCGACCGAAGAGGAGCTTCGGAGCCCTGCCTCCGCCCCTGCCTCGCACCCCAAGTGAGCCCCCGCCCGAGCCTTCGGTCAGTGCAGACGCCGAGTCACCCGAGGATCTCTCGAGAAGGCTGGAAGAGGAATCTGCGGGTCGCAAGGAAGGCTGCGCTCTGCCAAGTCGCGCGCGGTTTGTCTCCACTCAAACGACGCGAAAGGGCGCGAAAAGCGCGCGAGATGCGGCGCGACAAAGCGACAGAGACGAGATCCAAAGATGATCCATAGGATCATGGTTTTAGAATCAGCCGGAGGACAAGTTGTAGTTTTCATTTTCAATTGAAAGAAATTCCAGCAAAACCCTCAAATTTTATCAGTAAATACTAAAATAAAAGTGCGAAATGGAGAGACACAGCATCCTTACGCACTCTACGCGTGAAGATGAAAAGCACGAACTTCACTTGTTCGCGACTTGTGCGTCGACGTCAGGGAAAGGAATTGGCGCCAGATACACACGCCTGTGGCGCCTCCATGGAGATTTCAATCCGCTTCACGATGGCCGCAATGGTGCTCGCGTCCTCTGCGGCTTTTCGCCCGGCCGTTTTCGCGCCCTTGGGCCAGAGATTGGCCCGTCGCTTGGCCACGACAGAAGCTTCCCAGCAAAGCGTGTCTCTGGAGCCCTCCGAGGTCCGTGCGTCGCTCTCCAAATGCTCCCAAGGCTTTGTGCAAGAGAAGTGTGTGGACAGCCATGCTGAAGTTGTCCTGGATTCGCAGGTGAAAAGCGACTTTTTGAGCAGAATGGTGCAAAGGGGCTTCTACAACCAGTGCACAGACCTCGCCGGCCTGGACGCCAAGATGGCAGATGCGGAGAAGACGGGCCAGCCGGTGGTGGCGTATTTGGGCTTTGATGCCACGGCCAGCAGCCTGCACGTGGGGAGCCTCCTGCAGATTATGATCCTCAGGCACTTGCAGAAGAGCGGCCACAAGCCCGTTGTCCTGGTTGGCGGCGGCACCACCAAGATCGGCGACCCGAGCGGCAAAGATGAGTCGCGGAAGATGCTCAGCGAGGATGACATTCAGGCCAACATCGACGGCATCAGCCAGGTGTTCAGGAAGTTCCTGCAGTTCGGAGACGGCCCAACCGACGCCATCCTCGTCAACAACGACGACTGGCTTAGCGGGCTGCAATACCTGCAATTCCTTCGCGACTATGGTCGCTACTTCACCATCAATCGGATGCTGAGCTTCGACAGCGTCCGACTGCGCCTGGAGAGAGAGCAGCCACTCACCTTCCTGGAGTTCAACTATCAGATCTTGCAAGCCTACGACTTCGTCGAGCTACACCGGCGCATCGGCGTCCAGCTCCAGATCGGCGGGTCTGATCAGTGGGGAAACATCGTGAACGGCATCGAGCTCGGGCGGAGAATGGATCAAGCGGAGCTCTTCGGCCTGACCGCGCCGCTGATCACGAAGGCGGACGGAACGAAGATGGGGAAGACGGCTTCTGGCGCGGTGTGGCTGAACGAGGATTTGCTCAGCCCTTACGACTACTGGCAGTTTTGGCGCAACTGCGACGACGCAGACGTCGCAAAGTTCTTGAAGATCTTCACGGAGCTGCCGTTGGAGGAGGTAGAGCGTCTCTCGAGTCTACCGGGGAAGGAAATCAACAATGCCAAGGAGGTCCTCGCCGACGAGGCAACAACGCTTCTCCACGGAGCGGACAAGCTTCCAGAGATCAAGGCAACGGCCGCCTCACTTTTTGGGGGCGGAGGACTATCTGATGAAGGGTACGTACCTCCTCCGTGAAGGTGCTTCCTTCTTGACACGCAGCTTGACGGTTCCCTCACCTCGCCGTCGTTCCATAGGCTCCCTTCCGTTAGTGCGGCTGCTGGCAAGCCGGTGGTAGACCTGTATGTCGAGCTTGGCTTCGCGTCGTCAAAGGGAGAGGCGAGACGGCTTATTCGCGGACGGGGGGCCCGCATCAACGACGTGACGATTGACGATGAGATGAGGAAGATCCTGGAAGAGGATTTCTCGGAAGATGGCAAGATCAAGCTGTCGTCTGGCAAGAAGAAGCATGGCATCGTCCAACGAGAATAGGAGGTGGAAATTCGCATCAAGGTAGCCTTGCCCACCAGTTTGCTGGCCATCCACGTTCATGCCCGCAGCGAGGTCTCAAGATGCTACGCGTCTGCAGTCACCCTTGGCCACCACGGCATCTCACGAAGACAGCGTGTCAACGGTTCGAAGCAGTGCCTGATGGACTTTCTCTGGAACGACCAGAGACTCCATCTGCTCTCCTGTTGACTTGAACTCGTGGGCATCCCAGTCATCTCCTGCACCGTCCGCTTCGAGCTGCGTTGGGCGAGGATGCCTTGCCATGTGTCTTCGTACGACTTCTTCAGCAGCTTCAAAAAGCTCTGCAACGGCAAGCTTAGGCTCATGGTCACCAGCCATCTACGGCTGCATGGACTTACCTCTAGAGTCTGCAACGCCTTGAGGGAGGGCCTGCCCATGCCGGGGCCCTCCGTAGTAAGCAGGACTGCTCCCCTCTCCGTCCTTTTCTCGATCCGGAATCACTCCCACGGCCTTGGCAGTTCGAAGATTTCACGACTCAACATCTCGAAGATGGAATACCGGCCAGGAGTCCGTACCTGCGCTCCCCCAGCCACAAGAAGACTGCCCAGCGCAACTGCCAGCTCCAACGAGAGGGGAGGCTGCACCGCGCGCGCGAATCCGACGATGAAGTTGCGAACGGTTGCCCGGTCCACCTAACGAAGGGGAAGGACGAGGCTGTGTCACACTTTGGACGGAGCACACAAGGCTGGCTGTCGTCCTGCGGAGGAAGCACCTTGTCATGCAGGCAGGCGTGCTCAAGAAGCGCCATGCTCTCGATACACAGGCCATGGCTGACAGATAAGTGAACGAGCGCATCGACGCAGATCTTGTGGCCGCTGGCACGAAGTTTTATACCGCCCGACACCGCTCCCGAGTTTCTCGCGCGGAGAGACGCATCGTGCTCAATGAACATCGACCTGGCAGTGACCGAGAAGCCAATGGCGGATAGTTTTGGGAAACTGTCGGCAAACTTCACCATGAGAACCACCATCTCCGGCAGGAATCGAGGGAGCATCGTCTCCGGAGCCCATCCCGGCGGAACTTCATCCACGAGCGACATCACCCACGTCGCAATCCCGATGATGGCAATTGGACATTGCTTCGCATCGTTGTATAGTGTGTGAGCTGGAGATGCAGTCTGATTAGATCCCAAAGCACGGGCACAAGCGTCAAAATTGCCTTACCGAGCGCCCCCGAACGAATGCGTTTGTCGATGTCTTCGATATCGGAGCAGACACTGTGAACCTTCTTCAGCGTCGCCACGTGCTCCGACATCAACCCCGTGGAGTCAAGGCGCGCCTCTGCCGACATGTGACTTGCAATTCTTGCAAGAACGTTAATCGCGGGCAGCGGTTCTCGAAGGCGCTTTCTCGAATGAAAAACCGACTCGAGAAGGATCGAAAGGAGATGCGGTTTCGCCAGCAGCGAGAAGAGGGCCTCCTTCTCGTTGCCAGGTGCCCCTTCTGCGACTTTCTGAAGGAGCTCGACCTGCGTGGGATAGAAGCTGCCCCGGCGCGCGACGGACTCAAGCAGAAAGAGAACGCTGTTGTCCTCGTTTTCGCCGCTGGCGCACAGGTGCTGCAAGAAGGGACCCCGAAGCTTGTGGCTGGCACCCCAGCCATCGCCCCGATCGTCTCTCCCTGTGAGCTTCCCAAGGGCTCTATCTTCGACCCGCTTGTTCCGAAGGCTTCCGATACCACACAGAGCACAAAGGGACTGCACTAGCGGGTAGCTGCGGTCCTTGATGCGGTCTCTTTCCAGATCGGGATCGTCGCCGTCCTCACCGCTGGGAGTATCAGAGCCAACGCCGCCTCGAACCATCGAGGCGAAAAGCCAGTTTGCGCGTCCACTGCCAATCATGCCAGCCAAAGCATCCTCCCACACTCTCCGAAGCTTCTCCGCCGAGTCGCGCACGGCAAACGCTACCTCGCTGCGGGCTTGCTTTGGCAACGGCTCAGCCGCCAGGTCTTCACCCGCTCTCTGCCGTTTGCGACGGGTCGAAGGATCCAACTCGGCCGCTCTCCGCACCAGTGCATCCGCCAGATTTTCCACCATCGTTTGGCCCAGGAGGGCATGGAACGCGTCTGTCGCAGCAAGGCTTCGCAGATCTCTGCTGATGGCCTCGAGCTGATGCGGGCAGGCCAAGGGGACGAACTCGAAAAGCCTCTCATAGACATCTCTGCATACATCAAAATTATCTGCCACGCCAATGGTCTGTGCGATCTCCCGCTGCAGCCCCTGTGCGCTCATGCGCTGCAGGCAGAAGATCAGCAGCGTGCTCTTCGGCTGCTGCTGGTACAGACGCAGCAGCATTCGCCGCCACCGCCGACTCGCCAGCATGTCCCGAAGCCAAGTCGGCACCTTTCTCGCGTCGCCTATCTTATCCGCCTCGTCCACGTCGAACTTCTTGATAATCAGCTCTTCGAGATGGCGCAGCACGAGGGTCTCCCACGGAGGGCTCTTCTCCGCGTCACTGGGCTGGAGCTCGGCCACCACGTCGTGGCACGCGCCAGCCAGAACTATTTGAGATGGCATGCCGTCATAGTTGTCTGCGAGCATCTTCACCCCATCGTTCGGGTCGCCGCCGAAGTCCAAAAAGTAGCTCTTTAGCAACGCCGCGGTGCCTTGCAGCAAGACCGCGTCCACTTCGCAGAGCTGTTGGGCCACTTTCGAGCGCTTGGACTCCACAGTGTCTTCTTTGTTCTCTGGCACACTATCCGACGCGTCCATCGCGTCCGTCGACATCGTGGAGCCCTCGCACGGCGCTCGTCTCTGTCCGCCTTCCACGGCGCGCAGAAGAAAAGATTGCGACGCCTGACGGGGACAGATCACAGAAATCGGCCGCCGCGGAGGGACAGACGGCAAAAGCAGCAAAGCAAAGATGCGCTCTTGTTTTGATACTTCAAGTTTGGCCTGCGTTTGCAGGTTCCGCTCCAAATCTTCGCCGCGGACGGCGCCTTCAGACGCCCATTCACCATGAGCCTCTTCCCGAGGCTCTTTGTTGCCTTGCTCATCTTGAAGGTACGGGTGGTGCGGTCTTTTGAGCTGGACATCTCGCGTTGGTGAACTTGTACCTTTGCCTCCGCAGGCCGCCGATGCTCTCTTTCTGCGGATGCGCGCCGAGGGCGCCGTTCAGAACGTCGCCGTCGTGCTTCTCGCCGGGGGAGTAGGGTCGCGGATGAAGGCGGACCGTCCCAAGCAGTTTTTGACGCTCGCGGGCAAGCCGGTAATGCAGTCCGTGCGGGAGAGGGGCCATCGCAGCCAAGTTTCTCAGCCGCGAAAGGGTGTTTCGGCATTATTTTCGTACAACGAGATGACGGGAGAGGTGTTTTTAGGTGCTAGAGCATACGCTGGAGCTCTTTCGCGGCATCGACGGGGTCCAACAGATCGTGCTGGTGCTCGACAAGCAGTACCGAGGAGAATGGGAGCGGTTCGCAGCTGCCGATCCTCGCCTGGTGTTTGCCGATCCGGGAGAAGAGCGCCAGGATTCAGTGGTAAATGGCATTCAGAAGTACACCGCGTGGTTCACGTCCGGCGATGCCCTTAAATTCTTCCGCGTACGACGCAGGAAAGTGGACTAGCCCAAGTGCCCGAATGGGCTTCCCTGGTTGCCGTGCACGATGCTGCGCGACCTCTGGTAACGCCGAAGGAAATCTACGAGGTGAGTGCTAGCGCCGGCGCCGCGAGCTCCTGAAATCTGCGGCTCGATAAACGAGGGCATCCGGAGAAGGTTCTGCGCGACGGCGAAGAGCACGGAGCTGCGGTTCTCGGAGTGCCGATGAAAGCCACCGTCAAGGAGTCCGAGGATGGCGAGTTCGTGCTCCGCACCATCCCAAGAAAACGCTTGTGGGAAATCCAGACTCCGCAGGTCATATACTCGGCTCACAGCGTGAACCGACACGGTACCGAGGCGTGACCACTCCTACTCCCCAGGTCATCAAGCCGGAGATCTTGCGACGCGGCTTCCAGAAAGTCAAGGAGCTTTCCTTGGAGGTTACAGACGATGTCTCCATTGTGGAGCAACTGGGAGAACCGGTACACCCCTTTTGGAACTACCCAGCCCGCCAACTCATAGAGCACGAGATCTTATCGCGGACGCTTGCAAGGTTAAAATCACGGTCGGGGAGTACACGAACATCAAGCTGACGACGCCAGAAGACATGCAGATCGCTGAGAGCATCATGGAAGAGAGGCGCAAGCTGTCGGTGTAAGGCGGAGCCACGCTGACGACGTCCTGTGGGCGACCCGATAATTGATAGCGCGCCGTTATCTTGCCATTCGTCCAGTCCTCCTGTGCGTGGCTACTGCTGTGCAAGTCTTTGTTCCGCTTGCCGCACGGACGAGCTCTGTCTATTGCGAAGTGGCTTGCTTGGGCTTGGGCTCGTAGCACTCGATTTCGTCACCTTCCTGGAAATCATCAAATCCTGCAAGGCCGAGACCGCACTCCTTGCCCTCTTCAACCTTTGACACATCCTCCTTGAAATGCTTCAGGCTGTCGACGCGGACAGCATTGGCGACGATCTCCCCCTCACGTCGGACACGGATTCGAGTACGACCGCTGTTCTGGAAGAGACCCGAGGCCACCTTGCAGCCTGCGATCTGCTTCTTTTTCCGCCCTTTGACGTTGATCTCGATGACCATCTGCACCGATCCTGTTCCAAGCACTCGGTCACTTTTCAGCTCGATCTGCCGCTTAAACTCATCCTGCAACGGCAGCGTCAGCGTCAAGTCAGCGTCAGCGTTAGCGTCGGTATCGGCGTCGGCGTCGGCGTCGGCGTCAGACAAAGGCACTGTTCAGCCGCCCTTGCCCAAAACCGATCCGCTCAGCTTACCTTGACGGTCTCTGCCAAGTGATAGATGATCTTGTCGCGAAGGACCTTCACCCCCGCAGCTTCTGCGACTGACTGGACCTGCTTGTTCAAGAAGCCAACGTTGAAGGCAGCAATCGGGGCACCAACCACCCTGGCAAGATCGACGTCGCTTTCTGAGATCTCGCCGACGTCGCCGTCGACGACTTCGACCGTCGCGACGCTGTCGTCAAAAAGAGTGGTGATGACAGTCTCCAACGCGTCGAGCGTGCCCTTGGAATCCGCCTTGATGACCACTTTCAGCTTCGAAGGCCCTTCTGGAAGACGACACTGATTACTCCTTTGCATGTCCTAGAAAGCAGGACTCCTTCGAAGAGACGCACCCTCTTCGGAACTATCTTCCGCCTCCTTCGCCGCCAACTCGGCGACCTGCTTGCTGAGCCGAGCACGACGCCGTCGCTGCCCTGGTTCTTGCAGTACCGCTCTTCGCTGTTTTTTTGCGAGAGGCGCGTTGTAACCTTTACGTATGGATCCAATGCCTCTGGCAGGGACTTACCAGTTCGTCAGACTTCTCTTGCTGTTTTTCAATCTGAACTGCAGAACGGGCCATTTCAAGTTCCTCTTCATGGATCCTTCGTCTACCCACGAGCGCTTCTGCAGCTTCTTCCGACTCGACTCCTTGCACCACCGTGCCTTTTGCAAACGGCGGCAAGGTGATTAGACGATTGTGAGCTCAAGGCTAGAGAGAGAGAGAGAGAGAGAGAGAGAGAGAGCACTCTAGATTTACCTGCAGCTGGCACGGAAGGAAAGCCCACAAGCCTCGCGGTTCGGCCCGGTCCCACGGCACCCTTGATTTGCTTGCCTTTCTGGTCTAGAAGGAACCGAACCCGACCAGCGACATCCCCGCAGACAACCCAGTCGCCCGCCTGCAGCAAGATGGTAGACTTGAGGCGTGCCTTTGAAGGTGAAGGTTAGTAGACGTACCTTGACGCTGCCCCACTTCACCAGGACCGTGGCAACAGGGCCCAAAGTCTTCGTCATTGAAGCCTCCAAAATCCAACCTGGGAACAATGGGCGTCAGCTGCCGCGGCCTACACGATACCATGCGTTGGCGCGTACCGTCTACAGCCGCAGTCTCATCCGCTTTCAGGTCCAAGCTTTCCGTCTGGAGATTCAGGTACGCCAAGAGATTCTCGACACCTGGGCCAAAGCAAGGCAAAGCAATGAGGTGAGGCCGCGGAGCTTCTCTTGTGAGCAGTTGAATCGGAAAGGTCAGACCTTCGCCACTTATGCCGCTCAAAGGTATCACAGGCACATCTCCGCCTGCACTTTCTGGTATGACTTCCAGCGCAATGAGCTGATTCTCGATCCTCTCTAGCGCTTCCTGGACGTCCACGTCCTCGCGATCGATCTTGGTCATGGCGACCACCTTTGGCACCTTTTGCCTCTTCAGCATCGAAAGCACTTCCTCCGTCTGAGGCTTCACGCCGTCGTCCCCGGCGATGACAACCACAGCAACGTCCGTCGCCGTGGCCCCACTGAGACGCATCCCTGTTTCCCGCGAGCACTTGAGTCCTCGGGGCCTGGCAGAGTTTGGGGGACTTGAGCACGTACCTGTGAAAGCGGCATGACCGGGGGTATCCAGAAAGGTGACGGAACCCGTTCCTTTTGCATCCTGTGAATTCACCGCAACGCTAAACGCGGAAATGGCCTACGAGTGATGAAAGTCAGCAAAGCGTTTTCAAGGTCTTGTCTGGTTCAAAGGGAAGGATCCACCTGCGTGATGCCGCCCGCTTCACTTGCAGCAATGCTTTCGATCTTTTTCGCTCCTCCTGCTCGAGCGCGCAGGTTGTCTAGAAGCGTGGTTTTCCCTGTTTTCGAGGCGCCTTCTCAGTTTCGCTGCGGGAGGTGGGGGTTGGGTGCTGCTTTCGCATTGGTCCAACTTACCGTGATCAACATGGCCCATGATGGACACGATCGGCGGTCTTGGCATGAGCATTGCAGCTTCAGACTCCTCCTGCAGGATTTGATGACGTAAGAGAAGACCAAACGCTCAAGATTTCCAAACGGACACGTCGTACCGCAGCCGCTTCCAGCACGGTGACGTCGCGGTCGAGCTCCAAGCAGACCAGCTCCGCTTCTTCGGCAGTGACTGGCGAAGCTGCACCCCAAGGAGCATACAAGCTGTCTTGACTGTAGCCAACCGCCTCCAGTGTGTCGATGAGGACCTTCGCATCTTCTCTCAGGGTCCGCGCGAGCTTCCCCAGGGTCAGGCCGCGCGGATCCAATCGTAGAGTGCTGCCGCGTGATTTCCTGGAGGCCTTCGACCTTCGTCTCGGGACGGTCGGTTCTTCCCCCGCCGCCAGCAAGTTCTTCGCCTTCAGGTCGGGGGGCGCATCTCCGAACGAGGAGAAGTTCTGTGCGTTGGGGGATCCGCGGTCGCTCCGCAGTAGCTCCGCAGGAGCCCTGAGATCTTCGGGAATCTCATCACTTGAAAATAAAAGAATAAAGAAACCTGAGTGGACATCCTCTTCGCCGGGGAACAGACATTGCTCGCGAGTGCGGAGGCGCCTTCAAACAAACCTGCTGACTTGCTTCTCGTAGAACTTCAGGTCCAAAAAGATCTTCGGGTCAAGCTTCCTGCTGTCTTTCGACGGGCCTGAATGCGAGCATCAGACCCGCCGTCCTTCGGCATTACATGCTGCAAGCAACAACATACCTAGTGCTTCCCGAGCAGCGATGCGGGGATACATGGTGCTTGTATGTGACCTAGCGTGCCGCCGCCGAGGTAAGCATTTGACGGCGAAAACGTCTGTGCTAGCATCTTTCTTTCGTGGGTGTTTACCGGAATTTCGCCAGTCCTTCTTGAAACGTGGCCTTCTGCCGCGGAGGAATCAGGGATTGTGGCGCAGCCGCATTTGGCGTGGGTCCCCTCTTCTGCAGAATCGCCACGATCTTGGCAGCGATCTGCAGCTTGTTTGGGCCCGGTTCGGCAGCCTACGCACGAGCCCAGGGTTGTCATGTTTGCGCAAAAGCGATGGTCCAAGGGACAGGAGGCTCTACCTTGGACTGGCGAAGCGTGGAAGAAGCTTTCCGCGGCTTGGTTTTCGTCTTTCGGTCCACGGCCTTGTCATCCCGCGGCTGGCGTCGCCGGCTGTGCCTGCGGGGCGCGCGAGGTCGACCAGGTGAGCTCGCCATGGCCCGCGTACTAGCGATTGGCGCGCATACCCAGTCGATGTTGTCTTGGCAGCGCTTCCAGAGTGTCGTAGATGCACGAACGCCGGTGCAGAACGCCAGTTCATCGCAGCCACCGCTTGGCTGCCGCAGGCCGGCGGACAGAAGCGAAGCCCGCCTGCGCGCGATGACGCTGCAGGGCGGCCCAGAGCCCTCGCACAGGCCCTCATGCTCACGAATAGTGGATGGGGCCTGCAAAAGAACCTTGTGTGCGCCGTTTGTATCCCAAAGAGCGCCTTTTGGCCACTGGCCGCCCCCTCGCCCTCCGTGGCTGGACAGAGACGGGCGTGAGACAGAGTTGTGGATGGTGGACAGATACTGTCAGCTGATGACGTGCTGGTATCCAGGTATTATAATTCTCAAGAATCAAGATTCGCATTCGGCACAATACCCGGTTACTGTACAGTATCCATAGCCTTATAGTGACCCCGGTGGTGCCCGAAACAGGGGGGTCACTACAAGCTAGGGTCACTTCAAAGCTCGAGATTTCGCGCCAAAAAGTTACTCGTTTCCCCAGCGCGCGCGCGCCGCCCCCCCCCGCGCCGTGCGCAAT
>JAAMXY010000030.1:0-17745 GCA_019677205.1 Pinguiococcus pyrenoidosus | reverse complement strand
CTAACCCTAACCCTAACCCTAACCCTAACTCTAACCCTAACCCTAACCCTAACCCTAACCCTAACCCTAACCCTAACCCTAACCCTAACCCTAACCGTTCTTGCAGCAGTCACACAGAACGGCTTAGCCTTGCAATACGCACCTGAGGCCCTGAAGAAAGACCCTGAAATTGTTCTCGCCGCTGTTGTCCAAAACCGTGATGCACTTCAGTATGCACCGAAGGAGGTAGAAGGATATTCCGAGACGATGCTATCAGCAGTGGCACAGAATGTAGAGGCGCTTGAGTACGCATCGAAGCAGCTGAAAGGAGATCGTGAGGCCGTCCTCGCAGCGGTGGCACAGGATGCAAGAGCACTTGAGTACGCATCGAAGGAGCTGAAAGGAGATCGTGAGGTCGTCCTCGCAGCGGTGGCACAGAATGGAGAGGCGCTTGAGTACGCATCGGAGGAGCTGAAAGGAGATCGTGAGGTCGTCCTCGCAGCGGTGGCACAGAGTGGGTTGGCGCTTCAGGTGGCATCGGAGGAGCTGCAAGCAGACCATGAGGTCGTCCTCGCAGCGGTGGCACAAGATACAAGAGCACTTGAGTACGCATCGGAGGAGCTGAAAGGAGATCGTGAGGTCGCCCTCGCAGCGGTGGCACAAGATGCAAGAACACTTGAGTACGCATCGGAGGAGCTGAAAGGAGGTCGTGAGGTCGCCCTCGCAGCGGTCGAAGAAAATCCGTGGATGGAAACTGCCCACGACGACGAACGCAGTCTCAGTCCCCTCGCGACCATAGTGGCGAACTCTGATGACCGGTGTTTAGGGGAGGGTTGTGTATGCTGCTCGTACGGAACCATTCACATCCTCCTGCGCGAGAGGCGCTCTGAACCATGCGCTTCCAAGATCGTCTGGTTGGAGGATGATGCGATCCGTACCGAATACGGCGGCTTCTACACGCTTATTGGGGCAGTCCCTGTAAAAGGAAAGTGGCGGCCAGGAGAAGATTACTTTCCCCGACTAGGCAGCACAGTGCCTGGAATGGCTGGCACCACAGCTTCCTATGACCAGTGTTCCGTGCTTCAAAGAGAGTTCGATTGTGAGAAAATGGCTCTGGTAGCTCAGAATCTGGATCTGGAGTTGAGGCGCATCTGTGAAGACGGCTCAGACCGTGCAGTGTTTGCAGAACTTGTCATCGAAAGCCAAGCTCGGGAGGCTGTGGAAGAGCTTCGCGCCCGTTTCTTGGATAGTGTGCATGGATCCACATTAAGTGGCTGTGATCTTGTTCGGAGCGTCGTTCAGGAGGAAAGCGCCCTCGTGATCTCGTCCTTTTTTCGCGCATTCGGCAACCCGGAGAGACAGGTTTGGAATCCCATGTGCCTTTTGGTGGAAGGCCAGGTGCAAGGCTACATCGAAAGAGCGGGTGCCCACATCTGGTATCAGGATACAATCTTGGCCATGATCTCGGGGAGGCAGCGGCAGCCTCACATGACATGCGAAAGATCGCCTGGTTCGATCTGTTTCAGCAATGGAGTGAGTGGTGCTAGAATATTTATTACCGACGATGGCGTGGTGCAGGGGCGGCCGTTTTGGCCTGGGCTCCCGGCTCCTGGGGATAGGGATGGGAAAGACCGGGAGGGGATGGGCGGCGTCCCTTTCGTCCTAGTAATGATGGAGATCTTGATAACTCACGCAGGACTTGCATAAACACTTCGTCGAATCCAATCTCGCTCGGATCCTTCCCGAGCGCCTCCACCTCCGCCAGCCTTGCGCTCAACTCTCCTTTCAGCTTTACACGCTGTGCTGGGAGCTACTGGGTCCGAATGTGGTTCGATTTGACAAAAAGGTTCGTGATCTGCTGCAGCACGGCGTGGATTCCGAGCTTGGACGGATCATACTCGAGTTCGGGTTCCCCCGCCCCTCGCCTTTCGCACCAGCCCTGCAGCCACCTGCGCTCGATCTCCGTAGCCTCGCCCATCCCGACCGAGGTGTTGGTGTCGCGATTCACCACCGGAACCAATCTTTCGATGCCCACGTCATCGGGCACGTCGCCACGCAGGCTCATGCGCTCCGCTAGCATGTCGTCACCGCCAGGCAGATCCACCATCGTGAGGACCGCGATGACCCGGCTCACGCGATCGCCCTCCAGCGTCTCCCGCAGCAGCGGCCAAACGGCATTGTTGCGCAAGCTCTGGGTCCGCGCGGACAAGACGCAGAGCACGAGGGTGTGCTCCATCCGCAGGTATCTCGTGGCAATCTCCCGCGTCGCCTTCGCCGCCGCGGGTGGGTACTGCACGATGCCGGGAATATCCACGAGGTCAATGGTTGGTACGTTTGGAGCGCGCAGCTCGATCTCGATCTCCTCGTCCGGCAGCACCGTCCGGCCGTTGTCTTCCGGATGCTTGTGCATGATGAAGCCTTGGATGACTGTCTGGATGCGACTGGCGATGTCCTCGTCGTCCTGGTGGACCCGGGTGCTCTCGATGCGCCGCTCGAGCGGCTGGCCGTCGTCATTCAGGAGTACCGCCCGCGTCTTCCGGTCCACGCAGCGGAGTTCGATGACATTTTCGCGCCGACTGAAGCGCATTATCAGCTTGACCGCCATGCGCGTGCAGAAGCTGCGAGATCGCGGAAAGATCTCCCGCGACGCGATCCGCTCGAGCAGCGACGATTTGCCCTCCGACTCCATCCCGACCACGACAATCTGCGGCAACGCCAGATCCACGGCGCCCCCCAGCTTCAGCATGACGTCCAGAATCCGCCGATAGGTGCTTCGCTGGTCGTGGAGCATGCCAGAGATGCCAGTGCTGCCAGCGCCAGAACGCCGGCTCGCCTGGTCGTACGCGGTTCGGTGCTCGGCGGTGCGGATCGATGCATAGGCCTCGTTGACGCAAGAAGCTTCGCCATGTCGTTGGCCGCTTCGGGTGCATCCTTACGGCGGTCCGGATGCCACTTCCGAAGGAGCGAGTGGTACGCCGTGCGGATACTCTCGTCGGTCGCCCCCTCGTGGACCCCGAGGATCTCATACGCGGATTGTCCGTCAGTGGTTGCGGAGTTCCTGACGCGAAATGCCATGGTGTGTGAGAGGGGAGAGTCTGCGACAGTTGAGGAAGAAGAGCAGCGCGTGCGTGGGAGCAACCCTCTTCTCGTACTCCTTGCTGCTGCAAGGCGCTATGGTGATAAGACAATACCAGCGGGCCCACCTGGTCAAGCCTTGAAGAAAAAGATATCACTAGAGCTGCCGGGATTGGTTCGATTAGGCGCATCTTCCAAGAATCTCGGAGCAGATACAAGCCCTGATTGGCTCACATAGAATTCCTTTTCTGGAATGGAGGAGTTGCGGAGGACATCCATATAGCAGATGCTTACAATGGAGATTTGAAGATGCCAAGTGCTGACGTTTGCTCTCAACAAATCGGAAAAGGGTCAAGCTTCCCCTCCGACGAAGTGTGCCGACTTGGGTTCGGCGGCGTCCTCTCCTCCGACTCGTGGGCGGGAGACCATCACCCATGTCGATCCCTGCCCTCTGGCGTGGTGCGGGGGACGCAGATCCGGAAGCGCCGCGCTATGGAGGTTCGTCACGAGAGTGAGAAAAGATTGAAAGAAGAGACGGAAATAACGTGGGCGGGAGGGTCAACGTTGCAGAAAAAAGTTGGGATCCTGCCCTTGGTGGGAAGAAGTCGCAGAGCATCAGAAGGGGAAATGACGAAGAGAGGCTTGCGTGAGGGAGAGAGGCGTTTTTCACAGACCAAGCAGGGAGAGACCCGCTTGCTGTGGAGTGAAGTAGCCCGAAGGACTGCTTGGTAGCGTTTGATGGGTGCAGCAAGGTTCGGCGAAGTAGTAAGAGAGTCGAGGGGTAAGACGATACGGAGACGGCTTCTCAGGCCTTTGAGGGGGGAGAAACGGGATGGGGCGGGCGCTCATGAAGTTAAAGTTGCGAGCACACTGAGATGGGCTGTACGTCTCACGGCTCTCTGATGGGGACGGTCTTTCTCAGGTTTCGTCAGGAGGCCCGCCAGTGACGAGCACGAGCAGCACGCCACCTCCTCGGACGGTCTTCACGACGTGGCAAGTGCGATTGAGCTCACCGGTCAGCAAGACAAGCGCTCGAAAGGACGTTCCAGGTACCTATTTTCTCCAGCGATTGACGGGGATGAAGTTGCGCAAGCCTTCTAAAACGCTTCCTGGATCGCTTTCGTGCACATTTCTTGAGCAGCCCGGCCGCAGAGCTCCCCGGAAATGCGGATTCGCCACAGATTCTCCTGCTGACGGGGGAAGTGCGGAAAGTGCTACACCTGTCGGTTGTTTCGATTCTGCTCGCGTTGGTTGCGATAGCCATGACGACAGCGCTGCTGGTTCTACAGTCTCCTCCCTATCTGGAAGATGTGGTGACTGTGCAGAGCGGCACCCACTCGAGGCTCGTCGTGTCGGGTACCGACTCCACGGTGGAAGTCGCGAGCGCTGAGATGCGGCCAGTAAACGGTGCGTTCTTGCCAAATTCGATCAGCGCGTCTGTGAAAAGGCGGTTTTCCTCTCTTAACCAAGTCAACGATTTCAAAGGCACGCTTCGTGAGCTTGAAAGTGACAGTGCAGTCGCAACCACCACGGTCGTGTCCTACGCCCACATCCTCGACCTTCTCGATCTTCCTGTTGATGCCCTTCGAAGGATGGGTGATATCTGCGTCAAGACCACCGACGGCAACCAGCAATGCTTCTCTGTCGTTGGATTCCTTGCTGAAGTGCACGAGAAGCACGGTGGACCACGTCTTGACATTCTCACCTCAGCCGCAAGCACTGCTATCCAGATCCATCGGGACCACGCCGTACTCGTGATGGGCAAGTCAAAGAAGGACATTGAGCTCTCTGGCGCTGAGAATGCGCACACGCGCCGCCGGAAACTTCGCGAGCACGCCAACGATGACCGCTTGCATTTGCGCTGCGCCAGGAATCAAGGACCGTGCCTTTACACCTCCCTCGAGGAGCTGCGCACAGTCAAGCTTTTGGACGTCGGCTACGATGGCGCGCTGTCCTCGACCCGACGACTTCAACAATCGAATGACGACGGCAACTTTGCGACCCTCACAGCGGATCCATACGCTGGTACGTCATTCTGCCAAATTGCCGCATTGCTTGACCTGTCTGCAGCGGATGTGCGTTGGGCTGACCATTTCCAATTTGCTCTCTCTCTCTCTCTCTGAAAACCCGCGCAGTGCTCGCCGACACGGGATACGTTGATTGGGACGCGGAGGAAGCTGAGGATGATACGACAGGGAACAGCAACCCAACGGGGACTAACGACATCGCCCCGACTCGTGACGTATTTGGATGTCCTATTGAATCGGGCTTTGAGTCCGCAAGTTTCCCCGTCTCGAAGAATCTCTGCTACAGGTAAAATACAACAGATCTGGTGCTGCTTGGAGCGTCCATTCCTCCTGGAATTCTCCTGACGATTTCCCCCCACGAATTGTACAGCTGGCTGCCGACCGAAGACTGCACCTTCAGCCTGACTGGCGGTGATACCGACGACGTGGGATACGACATCATCGAGCCTGTGGGAGCTGCCGACGACTTCATCAAAGAGAACGACGAGAAGGCGTGCACCGAAATGATTCCGGCCCCTGCCCCTGGTGTTTGCGTCTGTGGCTCCGGCTTCAAGATGAAAGCTGGAGAATGCGACGCAGATATGCAATACCCCTTCACGTGCGAGGACGTCTGCGCCGCCAACAGCGTGGACGAGTATGACTTGTATGGTGACAACATGACGCAGCAGCTCTTCCAGATACGGATGGAAGAGGAGGACATCCGGCGATTCTTCGAAGTTTCGGACAGTGGCGAGATCATTGCCAACGCGGAGGCAGACTTTACGGTGGCCGCGAAAGTTGGATACCGCCGCGTCACCCCTTCCACCGGCTTCGGGACGGAGGACTTGCCCACGTGGCTGACGAATCAGGCGGGAAGCATCCTCGCCCACTACACGACCGCCTCCTGGGACGCAGCTTCCATGACATGGCAAGATGTGTCTGGAAATGCTCGGCACGCGAGCGTTTCCGGAGCGGACGCGTTGAGCATCACGACTCTTCTCAACAGCCCAGCAGGATCCATAAGCGTCTTGGAGGGCACACACAATGGTACGGTGATCGAGTTTCCCCTCGATACTGGGGTGCTCGACGCATTCCACACGGTCATCTCCGTCGCGCGATACGATCCAAATGGCAGTCACAAGCAGCGCATTCTGAGTAGTGGATACGACTGGTACGACGGATTCGAGGCTGGCGAGGCCGGAGTGTTCGGTCGGAATGCGTCTATCAAGGCTCCTATGGGTGGCGGCTTTCCCGACAGCAGCGCGTGGATCTTGAGCTCCTCTAGCGTGAACTGGGGCCGTGCCAACTTCATCGAAAGGTTCTCAGCCACGTTTCCTGGAACACCACAGGAGGTATTGAACATCAACAAGAACCAAACGACCGCATCGGACTTTCAGATTGCCGAGCTTCTCGTCCTCCGGACTGCGTCTCCTTTGAGTGTTGTCCAGAAGGAGGACATTGAGAGGTGGATCTTTCTGAGGAATGCGCCGCTCTTTATGAAGGCACGCTACGGGATTCCCGGGGAGCCTCTACATGGCGATACTTGGCCCGACTTGAGTCCGTCTGGTTTCGATTGCTCTATTGATGGCGATGTCAGAGTTGTGCAAGAGACGAGGGAAGATGGAGCAATTGTGAGAGCTGCAGGCGGCAGCACCATCACCTGCCCCGTGGATATTGCCCACGGAGAATTCACTCTTCTCTCTGTTGCGGACGGAAAGTCGGGCCTTTTGAACAGCGCGACTCCACTGCCACTATCCTTTCGTCCGAGCGAGATCAGATTTAGTGACTATTTTGCATCCGAGGCTGTGCCCAACGAGATGTCCGAGAACGCAAAGGCGGCGATGCAACAGGCATGTTCCGCCGGAATCTTCTACGAAGCGGATCCGGCAAGCATTTCAAACGCACAAGAAGACGAGAAAGCGTTCTCAGCTTGCGGCGCCAGAGCGCAACTTGGCATCACGGACAACTCCGACTTGTCGCCGGGCGACCCTCTCTATCAGCAATGGGCCCTGATAAACGCAACTTCCAACCTGACGTACTCCAATTGGGGCCCTTCCGAGCCGATGAACCTCGACAAGAGGATTGCTGTCATTGATGGCAACGACGGCACGTGGGACGAAGCCATCCTTTTTGACGAGTCCTCCTCGTATAATCTTGCGGAGAGCATCACCAGAGCCCCGGGGGCGAAGGTCTGCTGTAGCCTCTTCCTCGAGTTTCGGTATGACACTAACCCTGACCTCTGGGTCCCCCGTTCGAATCCGGTATACAGAAGTGGAAGCGCCCCGTACATGACCTATGGTCACGACTTCTTCTACAAAGGAAATTTTGAAGCCAGGCTGCAGGAAGCTTGTGACGCATTGGGAGCTGACATTATTGCAGATCCTACTGCGTACGGATTTTCGGGTTCGGTTGAGTTCTATGGGGCTCAAGTACCTTTGCACTACAGACAGATCGCACCGCCTTATCCGGCAACTTCCACATCGGGAAGCAATGATGACATCCGGAGTCTCTGCGGAACATCCCTCCTTGGTGTTTTCCGGGACGAGGATACCCCAGCTGGCGAGTGGGAGCGCTACGTGGACGGAAACCCTGCGACATTCACAAACTTCGCAACGACCACTCCGACGCCGAGCGTGGCCACCTACCATCCCGATAGTAGATGGTTTGCGCAGCCTTACCAACCTGCACCTGCGAAGCACTGTTGCAAACGAATGGAAGGTGGCGTAAGGAGCCTCGTCTTCGAAGGAGGCGACTCCGGCTTCGACATTGCAGACCTTATCGTACTCAATCTCGACCTACCGCGAGACACGCTTCTGAAGGTTTTGGAAAAGCTCGAGCAGTTCTACGGTGGGCTCGGCGACAATCCGGTTGTCGAGCAACCCGCCTTTGACGTTGCGCCGACGTTTACCATATTTGGTGGGGACGCGACTTCTCAAGCCAGGTGGGCGAACGGCGGCTTCATGCAGTGGCAGATCCAGGCGCCAGGCGACTATTCTGCGGTGGCCCCCACAACAAACGGAGTGAGCGACTACATGCAGGCGCTCTCCACTGTTGACAGCGGAACCCTAGAAGGACAGTGCGTCCAAGAATCTGTACAAAGCCTCGCGCTACAAGAATGGGGCTGGGATCCAATCGTCTTCAAGCGCGCGGCGCTTCCGCGGGGATTGCCCGCGGATGGTTTTGCGCTGCAGTTCGCGAGGATCGCTTTCTGCAGGCGCCTCACCCAGGCGCAAGACAATGTCGCAGCATTCGACGACTCCACCGTATGCGGCCTTGACAGTCTGAACAGCGAGAACCCCACGTGCATGCCTCGGCAGTTCCTGGCCACGTGGGAGCCCACGGGCGTCTGGTTCCGCTGGCGCACGGGATGCAAGGCCAGCTTCCGCTACCAGATTTTAAGGAACCGACAGGACCAGATCGGTGGTGACTTTTTGAGCAACGACGACCCGAAGCACGATGGTATCACGTTGGAGGCGAAGCGTGAGATGTGCCTGGAGAAGTGGATCGACCCAGAGCAGCAGCTCGTCGACATGGAAGTCACGACGGAGGACTACAACGTCGGCGAAACCATCGAGTACTGCGTCCGCGGTGCCGCGGAGACGCCAGATGGGCTCATCGTGACGAGCGAGTATCTGTGCACGGCGACCAAGGTGGCCTGGATGAACGATATACAGGGCCAGGCGATCGACAGGGAAGGCCGCGCCATCGCCGGTGTCCTCATCGATGCGGTCCTATGCCCGAACACCCAAGACGCTGCCGAATCCTGTGCCCGAGTCTCGAACCGTAAGCTCCGAGAGCACTATCTCGAAGACGGCCGCACATCGCTGGTCTTCTCATCCTATTCCTCCTCGCCCGACTTCATCACCGTTGCAAGCGCCTCGGAGCGCCAGTGCTTGTACGACAAATTCGTGGACAATGTCGTGCGGAGCACGGACAAACCGGACTGGGTGGTGCTCATCGACGATACGCAAGGCGTGGTCTGGCATCGGCACAGCCCCAGCTGCTTCCTCAAGGTGCGAGTGTCGCAAGAACCTGATCAGCTCTACGAGGTGCTGGGCAGCGGCGGCCTACAACGCACGGAAGGTGCCGTCGTCGGCTCCGGTTTCCATATCGTCTTGGAACGATACCCAAGTTGGGAGTACATGGCGAAGAACTGCCGCTCTACGTGCGGCCTCAGCGGCCTGGAAAGCCAGACGGTGGGCGACGAAGTCTATCGCACAGCAAGGAGCGCGGATCTGGAGACGCTCGAGTTCTGCGCCGCCAACGAAGATCGCTGCCCACGCCTGGATGGTCTATCAGATTTGGAACCCACCAATCCCAGAACCCTGACTTCCGAGCAGTTTGGTGCCGTGCTCTTTGGCAGCGATTCCCCCAGCGAGGGCGAGATCCGCTGTAGCTTCTTCGACGGATCGCTTCCGACGGGGTATGCGTACTGGAACGCGTCTCTGTCGGCATACGACTGCTGCGAGGCCCTGCCGGACGGCTGGGACAGTTGCGGCAAGCGCTTCACCGACTGTGCAGCGGCAGAAGTAGCACCGCTGCTTCTACCTGTTCCCAAGAAGGCGTTTCGACTGCGGGTGGAGTCCACGACGGCCATTTTCGACGAGGAGCAAAGCGAATATGATTGGCTCAGCTTCGAGTTCGGGACCGACAACAGCGATAGCGCCCACATCGTACTCGTCGACCCAGACAACGCCATCGGCAGGAGTGCAGCGGACCTTGCCTCGGAAGCAATCCAAGTCGAAAACGCCTGGGCCGGTCCGTCGCATCAGCTCATTTCAAGACGCACGGACGATGCGGGAGAGATTTTTGAGCAAATCATCGAGAACATCCGCGGCGCGGAGCAAGGCCCTGTGTCTCGCGTGCGGCGCCTCTTCTTCACTCCGTTCCGAACGACGTCGCTCCCAACAAACGCCTCCGGCTCGGTGGTCACGACGAAGCACACCTTCGTTCACAGAGAAGCGGAAGAATCCGCGACGGGAGTCAACGAGATGCGCTTGGCAACCATGGCGACGCCTGGGGTGTTCACCTTGGAAGACGTGACCTCCGTCCAAGTGCCCATTTCTGTACGCACGATGCTCGCTGAGACCGCGTGCAGCGTACCGCACATTCTCATGTGCGCGTATCGCAACGACACGGGCGTGCGGATCGACTGCCAGGAGACGGACGATGCTGGCGACACGGTGCTGTCCGTACCGGCAGGCATCTCCATTGCGCTGAGGAATGGCTGTCCGGTCGACGAAGCCCTCCGCGAGGACGAGTGCCCCGTTGCCGCAGAAGGTGAAGACGGTGAAGAGGAAGACGACGAAGAAGGGATCCGAGTGGGCTATGTGATCGTCTCCGAGCTTGACGGCAGCGAGCGACCATCCCTGAGCGCGGCACAGGTGGAATCCGGTGCAGTTGTGCCGTTCATGGAGCTGCTCGATCGCTCCATGTGGACAGTGGTCGGTGCGGGACGCCTTCTACAAGACAGCGACAGCGTCGCTCCCGATTCCCTCATTTTCGACACCGTCGCGGCGCTGAACCCGCTGGCACTCCAGGCGACGAGCCTTCTGGTGAAGGACGTGGATCGCCCGACGTGCACCGGAGAGTTTGACCTCGCGAGCATTCTGCCAGAGACAACCACCATGTACCGCATCTTGGTTCCGAAGGATGTGATTCTCGACGTTCAAGTCGAGGTGACGCTACCAGACGACGAAGCGAATGCCGGGCTTCTCGCCGTCGCCGAGTACCTCAACTCTTTGGACGTGTTCCGCAGCTTGGGCACTGAAAGCGGAGACATGGTGCTTCCGATCATGTACCGGAAGAAGCCCACCCTCACGCCGCTGCTGCAGATCCTCGCCAAGGCCACGAACGTGGCGAGCGACATCGTCAACACTTGCGAGAATGTCACCGAGACGGAATCAAAGACGCTCTTTGGGCTCGCTTCACAGGACATCACGGGCCCAGACCAAAAGATCGGAGGCACGGACGATGGCGAAGTGTTGGTGACCTTCCTGGTGACGGAAGAGTACAACTCCGGATTCGGCGACGTGAACGAGGACAAGACGCTCGTAGACGTGCCTGGCGGCCTGAGCGTTAAAGACGGCATCTCCGCCTCGCCCGACTACCGCAAAGTCGTCGTTGGTGGGGTTGCTGGGCTTCCCGACGATTCTGGACTACCAAATCTTACCGAGGAGGAATGCAGTGGAGACGGTGGTTGCTTGATCACGAAGGAAGACACCGACGCGACGATCGGATCGGTGTGCACCGCTGCGGCTCCTTGTACATTGGGTAGCTCCCAGTATGTGGGCACCGTCTATCAGTTGAAAATCTCTCTGTTGAGCTGGCCAGAGCGGGAGGATCCGTTCACAAAGAGCATCAGTGGCGTGTTCATGCCGCTGGGCGATGGCTTGGGGGATGCTCAGCGCCCTTTCCTCATCTCGGACGAAGTCCAGCTCTACGCTGTGATTGAGGGGGATATTCCGATTGCGCCGAACGCAGCCGTTCAGCTCCCCGAGTACATTCCGCTGCTGATTCTGCGGAGGCCACCGGGCGATGGTTCGGTCGCCACGTGGGAAAAGGATACGACTGTGTCTATCGATCTCGAATTCTCCAGAGCGGATCGCTTCGTCACAGAGTTCGAGTTCGAATCACAGTTCGGAACTGAGTACAAAACGGATGTTTCCGTGGAAGGAGTCGCGTCCCCGGGAGGCTTTGGCGCTAGCTTTGGATCGTCGATCGGCCTCACGAAGCAGAGGATCATGCCCTACTTTGAAACCGAGCACGAGTACCGGCGCGAAGAAGTGGTCAGCGATGGCTCTACGGTGACGCTCATGGCCAGCGCGTCGTACTCGACGCCGATGGACATTCCTGGGGCGATGGGGGATCTCTTCGTCGTGCCGAGCCTGGCGATGCGCACGGTCGAGGTGCTGCCCATCCGCTTTGAGAACGACGGCACAGCATGCCGCGGCGAGGCCAAGACGACCGACTTGAAGTGGCAGCTGCTGACGGGCGGCGAGGAAGCTGACGCTCTTGAGGCCCTCGAGGCTTTCATGGAGACCACGGAGACGACGGGCAGTCGCAGCGGAGTCAAGGATGCTCTGACGGCCTTTGACAACAGCGTGGTGTCGGAGGAGGAAGCGGCTGTCGCTGGCGCCGGCGCCGGCGCCGAAGCTGATACGGAAGCTGCAACCAGCGACGCAGACGTGAAGGCGGCCCTGGAACTCCGCGGCGTCGCGCTCGCAAATTATGGTCGCCGCATTCTCCGCGACTCCTCATGGAACTCTGTGGCGGTCCACTCTCTTTGGGATATCCTGAACATTCGGCTGCCCCAGCTCCAGGACGCATGCGAGCTGGAGTGGCAGAAGATGATGTGCTACTTTGAGGATGGGAACGAGTACGGCTTTGATTTTGTGCGGGACCCCAACACCCAGACTGCAATCGAAGCGCTGCGCACGGCGGAGACCGTCTCGGTCGCAGCAGACTGTTCCTTCTGTGAAGACACCATCGACACCGTCGACGGGCCTTATGTCGCACCATGTCCTGAGGAGTGCTTCGGAACACTTCGGGATCTGACTGAAGAGAGAAATGGAGACGCACCTAATAACTCGTACGAAACAGACACAATCGACGCATTCGCCCCCGAGGCTCCATACCGCAGCGTCGAGAAGGGAAACCCTTTCTTCAATAGCGCAGCGTTGGATCGGGTCGGTATTTTTACCGATTTCTTGGACCTCGTGCGGTATTTCAGCTTCTGGAGGAAGCAGAATCCTTTGCCAAGTCGCTTCTTCTCGACGGAGAGCTCCGCGCAGGGCGAGCCTATTTACTTGACGATTGACGAGTTCAATACAGCCAAGGACTACGTGCGAGGGGAGTTTGACAACAATCCCCGCTTTGCAGAAGAGAGTGTGGAGAAGCTGTGCGCGATACCTAGCGACTGGATGCCGGACTGCGGCTCCTTGGCAGAAGACACGAAGCTGAGCGAAGAGATCGATATGGACTTCGCGATGGCCAGGTTCTCTGCGGCGCTCGAAGCTTTGGAGGGGTGGAAGGAAATGGTGGAGCTGAACGAGTACCTCAAGGGCCAGGGGACGCCCGTGGAGGCCAATCAGTTGATCCAAACGCCCCTTGTGGACCGGGGTCAGGAGTTCAACGTGAAGGGCATGCTGGAGCTTGGCGATGCTGAGAAGAGCTTTGAGAACGTGGCCGAGATTCCGCTGACGGCAGGCAGCACCGCGGGCGAAAGCTCGACAAAGAGCTTCCAAAGCGAAAACGCAGTAACGTCTCTGGGCGCCACAGCATCCGTCCTCAGCTTCACGGGAGGTGACAGCGAGACGACCTACAGCTTCTCGACATCAAAGACGGCAAAACTTGACATCGTCTTCGACCGCGCATACGACGGAGAGGCAGACCTTGGCTTCGAGTTTGGTTTCAACGTTTTCGGCATTGGCGTGAAGATTGACACGGAAACCGAGCTGGGCGGTGGCTATTCGAACACCAACACCGCTTCGGACGAACGGGAGCAAGCGACGTCAGTAACCTTCACCTTGGCCGACGACGAGGTCGGCGACACCTTCGATGTTGAGATCCGGAATGATCCGGTCTACGGCACGCCCGTCTTCCAGACCATGACGGGGCGCTCGAAATGCCCGCACGAGCCAGGCACCACGCCGAAGGAGCAGTGGAGTTTCCGCTTCTCGGACCAGAACGCCCTTGACATGATTGGCTCCGAGACGCTCTCGGACGTGCGAAGCGTGCAACGCGTTCAGGGGGCCGAGGCTGGCACCTGCGCCTCGTTCTACATCGAGGGCAAGAACTTGTCGCCCTACGGGGACATTTTGGATCTCCTCTGGCAGCTCACGACCGAGCAGTACGACGAGGACGCCTCCCTCACGGGCCTGCGCCTTGAGGTCGACGACATCGGATCGAGGAAGTGGTTCGGCTCCACTACACAGCTTCTGAAGGAAAAGCTTTGGCGAGTGAATATCTGCCCGGAGAAGGACGAGCGGGACTTTGAGGAGCGCAACCTGCTCAGCGGCAGGGCTGCAGGAGATCCGCGTGGCTACGTTTTCTGCAATGTGGGCGTCCGGACAACGACGATGTGCGAGCGCACTTTCTGGGAAGAGCTCTCCAAGGTGGCCGTGTACCAGGACGACATGGAGCCGTTCCTCTGCTCGAACGCACCGGACTGGAATTACTGCTACACGCCTTTGATGGAGAGCATCTTTGACGGTTCTCGAACTTGGCTAGACAGTGATCCCGTGCGCTTCGTGACGGAGTCGCCGGCGACGGCCGCTGTGACCATTGACTGCCTCTCCTTTCATCCCACCATGAACTTCTGCGACCAAGTCAAGACCCCATGCAACGATCCAGAGTTCTGGGACAGCTTCTCGACGGAGGCTCCAACGAGTGCGCCATCGGAGAACGTCCTGGTGGGTGCGCCCACATCAGCGCCGAGCACGGCAGCCTCTTCGCAGCCAACGGACGGATCCATCGACTCTGCCCCCCCTACAGAGGCAGTCTTCGGAGCGCCCACATCAGCGCCGAGCACGGCAGCCTCTTTGCAGCCAACGGACGGATCCATCGACTCTGCCGCCCCTACAGAGGCAGCCTTCTCCGCTGAAGAAGTTGCGACGCTGACGGGCTCAGACACGGTGAATGGAGACGGCTTCGGCATCAGCGTCGACATCCAGGGCAGGGTTGCCGTGGTTGGTGCCTATCTTGCGGACACCACTGCAGGAGCCAACGCTGGGGCTGCCTACATGTTCCACGCCGATGCGAGCTTGCGGACGTGGGTCGAAACCGCAAAGCTGGAAGAGCCGAATGCGAATGCCGGCCACAACTTCGGCAGCAGCGTGGCCTTGGATAACAGTGGCTCTCGCGTTATTGTTGGCGCGCCCAAGCACACGAGCGAAACAGTTGGCGTCGGCGCTGCCACGGTTTTCGCTTCGCCCGATGAGGGCATGTCATGGGGTGGCCCGGCGCTGATTACGAGCGGAAGGAAGCTCAACGGTGACCTCTTTGCGACTTCTGTCGGGATTTCCGGTGATTTTGCGATTGCAGGATCGCCCGCGAGAACCAGGTTCGGCCTCCGGAAATGCGGGGCGGCCTTCATTATCGAGCTCGACGCGAGCAATGGCGTTTCTCGCAGGCACGAGTTGTATGCAAGCGACCCGTCATTCGAAGCGCGATTTGGAGACGCCGTAACCATTGACGGGCTGGTAGCGGTCATCGCCGCGCCCAGGGATTCAAGTGTGCAAGCTGAGGCAGGCTCTTTGTATGTGTTTACGTCGGCCGACGGCAGCTCCTGGTCAGAGAGCTTCCGACTCGACGCGGGCATTGAAGAGGCTGCAGGGAATCTCCTCGGCACGCAAGTCGCCTTGAGCGCCAACCTGCTCGTGGCGGGGGCCCCGCAAACCGACACTGCTGCCGACGGAGCTGCGTTTGTCTTCGCGACTACGGATGCGATGTCAAGCTGGTCGGCGCCGACTTCAATCTCCGCGATTGCGACGTTCAACACCACCGAGTTTGGCAATGACGTGGATGTTAGCGCCGACTACGTGATCGTAGGAGAATCTGGGCAGCTGGCTGCCTACATCTTCCGCAACCGAAACAACCTGTGGAACTTGGAGGGTCGACTGCTTCCGGCGTCGTCTCAGCCACTAGGCAGCAACGACGGTACTGCCGTCGCAACGTCGGCGGAGGTGGCAGTGCTTGCCTCTTCGGGCGTCAATGAGGCGTATGTCTTCCTGATGACTTGAGGAGGCATGCGGGGTCGGGAGTAATAGTAGTGGTAATAGTAAGTATGTACTTCATCAGCAACATCTCGCAGCAAAGCGCAGGAGGCTGTCGTATCTACTTGGGTTCCAGATGCTCAACTGCCTCCATTGCAGCGTTCGCTGCCCTGGGAAGGCCAAGAACCTGAGCTATGCTGATCTACCAGTATTCGAGGATCTCTCAAGTGGGGAGCCCAAGTAGGGTTTAGGAAGTATTCAATCAAGGGTTAGTCCACCTTTCGCCTCGTTGAAGATGGTGAGTACGGATGGAACATAGTAACGCTCTTATGAGCGGTGAGCATTTGTGGAGTGTCGCCAAGTTCAGCAGTTGGACTTCGGTGTTGCTCATCGGTGCGAGCGAAGAGTGCGCGGGAAGGTCTTTTTTCTATCCTTGCACACTTTAACCACTTTTCCTTCACGACCCCTTCCCCCCGGGTTTCTCCATGTATCGACCACGTTGTGCATCCTACATTGATATTCCAGTCGCCAACTCCTTCTTGCTGCTGCTGCCACCGTTATGGTTGGTTGCGTTCGGCGCGGCGAATATGAGCATCAAGGGCATGGGCTTTGGCTACGCACCCGGTCCAAACAAGCAGCTCCGTCAGCGACTGTCGGTGATCCACGGCGCGAAGGTGACGCTGATCGACGAGCATAAGACGTCGAAGCTCTGCCATGTCTGCAAGGCTGAGCTGGAGGACGTGGCGGTCACGAAGCGCAAGTACTTTGATGCGGAGGCTAACAGATTCGTGCGACGCCCACCACCATCGCAGAGGGCTGGCCTGGAGTTGCGGGAAGTGCACGAGACGCTTCACGCGGTCAAGAAGTGTCCGACGTGCACGATTCCGGGAAACCGCGAGGGCCGAGGCGTTTCCTGCAAGTACCACCACCGCGACCGGAACGCCGCTGCCAACATGGTGGCAATCTACTTGTCGTTGGCGAGGTCAGGGCAGCGGCCCATACCGTTTCAACGTACGCGTAGCGAGTAGACAAGTGGAAGAATGACTGACTAAGAAAACGAATATACGGGCACCCCCTTCCCTCTGGGAAGGTGGGAATACCCTGTTGCTACTAGTAGCGTTGCTAGCTTGGATGATGCTATCGTTTGGAAAGATCTAGTAGTTTGTGTCCGCATGGCCTGCTGACTTTTCAGACATAGTATCAGACGGATAGTAAGCGTCCAGCTCAACAGCATGAAATGAAAAAAGCTAACAGGGAATCGTCGCCTGATGCTACTTCACTCCTCCTCCCAACCCTCCTCCTCTCCATCCTCGTCTCCGTCCTCGTCTCCGTCCTCCCCTCCCCTCCCTCCCAGTCCTCGAGCTCCTTCTCGACGCGCCTCGATACGGTCACGTCTTCGTGGAGCTCCTCGATCCGCAGCTCGATACGCTTCTGGAGCGCGCCGATGTGCGTGGGGGCCTCCGCCTGCATCCGCGGGGACAGCATCGTCTCGTCGCCCGCGAGCTTGCGAAGGAACATGCAGCTATAAAAATCCCTTGCGGTCAGCTGCTGGAGCCGATGCTTCTCGAACCACGTGTCGCGCGCCCGATCGCGCAGCTTGGCAATCGCCTCGGGCGCCCATCCGGTCAGCTTCTCGAGGAGGTTGCGGATCTCGCGCGCGTGGAAGAACGTCACGTCGTCGATCTGCTCGTTGATGATCTCGAAGCATCGGCGCATGCGGTCCTTCAGCTCCCGGGTCTTCGCCTGGCGGTGCCGCTCCTCGGCGATGCGCTTCTCGCGGCGCTCGACCATCTGCTGGTACTCGATGCCCTTTCGAGAAATGAACTGCTGGATCGGATCCTCGTGGCCCACCCGGAGGCGCCACACGATTCTCGAGAAGGCGTAGTAGTCGGGCGGGAGCATCGTCTCGAGCCACGCCTGGTGGTGGGGGTGCATGCTCTCGTGGAGGCCGCGGGTCAGCATGCTCAACG
>JAAMXY010000028.1:13692-73733 GCA_019677205.1 Pinguiococcus pyrenoidosus | reverse complement strand
GAGTTTAATGGGTAACAGAAGCGAACGGAACGCCGAGGCTTCGGCAGCTGCACTAACCTTGGCGCGCTCCTTCAGATGCCTTCCAAACCACGTGAAGCAGGCACTTGTGGGGCTCTACGGCCTGCAGGCGGATGAACACGCGATCAAGCGATACTGGAGGTTCTACACGGAATGTACGCCGTACGGATATCCCCTCTCTGCCAGACAGAATGCCGGTGAGCCGCTCGGACCCAATGAATGGAGGGAGCTGCTGGGGCAGAAGCAGAAGTACGAAGAGCTCCTGCTCTTCTTCGACAACGAGGAGCATCTACATGGGCTAGATGAGACCATCCGCAAGTTTGCGCCCACGCTCGTCCAGGGCATGCCGGGAGCCATGACGCACGGGATCATCCACGTAAGTCTCTCAGACTCCAAGAAGCAGCAGCTCCGGCGGGCATCGCTCACCCTTCAGGACTTTTCTTCGCCTGTATCGCAGCTTGGCTGGGGCCTAGATGTGAGAAACCGACGCATGATCCTGGAGGGCCTGGCGTACATGGTGCATTCCGGGCTGTCGACGCATCCAGAGCGATTTGTTCACCGCGCAGAGAACGAGAGGACGCCCTTTGAGTCATTCCTCAGGATTGCCGATGCGGAGCGCCGCGAAGGAGTCCGAGCCCAAGTCTTCGAGGCCGCCGTCAACCACGAGAAATACAGCGAAGCCAGCAACTTCCGCACCGACCTCATCCCCTCGGGGTTTCAATGGCAGGTGGCAAAGGTCCTGGAAGAGGTAAGATCCGCTACCGATGAAGCCCTGCAGACTCGGCACCTGCTCACAAAGCCCTTGCTGCATCCGCAGGGTCATCCGATCCTCTACCACCTTCCCACCTGGATCGACGACCTCGAATTCGAGGATGCGCTTGAAATGCTGTACAAGGACGTTGCCATTCTCTACCTGACGACCACAGGGGAGCATGATGAGGATGAGGACGAAGAGAGACTCGGCGGCTGCTTCCTCGGCATCCATTTCCTCATCAGTCTCTGGGGCGCGGAGCAGGTGGCGATACTCCTTCCCGTCGAGGAGCAACGCGCGGTGCTGAAGGCCTACTACGTGACAGTTCTGAGCCTTCTACTCACCAGCAGCAATGGAATTCCCACAGTCGAAGCTCTCCTTGGCGTCCAGGAGAGATGCAACACTGCCGACGACCCCGACGACTTTTTGGTATCTGCAGACTGGAACAGCGTCCTTCCGCGAGCCATCTCGGAGAATGAAGCGCACAACATCAAGCTCGCCTACGTGGCAAGCAAGCTCTGGCACCGCTACGCCTACTGGAAAGGATTCCGCATCGTGGCGAGCAGCTTCACCATAACCCCCCGTCTCGGACCCGGGCGAGCTGCATTTTTCTTTATGGACATGCTGCGTCACTTCACGCCGCCGTTCGAGACGTAGCAAAAGCGGAGCAAGTGGACGCACAGAGCATGGACCATGAGTTGACGCAGAAGTGCATCGCCCTGCAAACGTAAAGGCTTCGGCATTTCGACCCTTGAAGATTTTGGATAGCGGGCATGACCCGACAGATCTTGCGAACTAGTATTGATGACGGATGAAGAGCAGCAGCAATAGCGCCACAGAAATGGCATATCGCGCACGGGCGAATGCGCATGGGGCCCGACTAAGTAGAGTTTCTGACCGACAGCAGATGAGAAGATTGGGGTGGAGGCAGGCGGTCTGATCTGTCCTTCGTGCCGTCCTCGCTTGATAATTCACCTGCCTTGTTCAATCCTGGCCTTCAACTGCCTCACTGCTACTGCTACTGCTACTTTGCAGTATCGTCTGCGTCGGCTTGGACGAGTCATCTTGCCATGCCGGGCAGATCGGCTTGTGCGTACAGTATGCACAGAGCCGGTTCACATTCGGTTCAAAATGCTGACGATTCACTCTGTACAAGATGCTCTCCCATTGAACAAGAATCTCCTCCCGAGCTCGTTCGACTTCGTCATGATTGCACGGCATCCACAAGAGGGAAGGCCCGTCCAGAAACAGAAGCTTGAGGACCTAAGACATGCCGCAGATCAGCCTTCAACCTCAGCAGCGATTCAGCCCCAGATGCACAAGCTTTCCCAATTCTACACAGACGTTTCGCTCACCGTCGGTGCCCGCCCGTAGTTCTCCTCTAGAAGCAGCGCATAGGCGCGCAGCTGAAGGAACTTGGAGTCGAGGATCTTCCGATTCACAGCCGTTCCGTACTTCAAATCCGGCGCCTTGCCCGTCTTGTAGTCAACCACTGCAAGGTTTCCGTCGTCGTCTACATCGACGCGGTCTATGATCCCATGCAGGGAGACATCAGCCGTGATGTTGGTCACCAAGGGAAGTTCCTGCGTCCCGGCAGAGATCTGGATCAGTCAGCAGCAGTGGGTGGATCTACACGGCGGCTGGCCTCCACATACCCTGCTTAGCGGCTCGAAGGTCGTGGGATCTTCTAGCTCCAGATAGTTCTGAAGGAGTTGCAGGCCGTGAAGGCCCCACTTCCGTTCGTCCTCAACCGTGGCGAACAGCGTCTTGTACTGGTCCGCGTTCCGGCTCATCTGCCCCTGCTTCGCCTTCAGCCAGCTCAGCCGGAAGAGGTTCTGCAGGTTGTCCAGGCTCCGCAGCTCCCGGCTCAGCCCGTAGAACTCGTACAGGGCGTCGTGTGCACAGGTGCCCCTCGCGAGCACGGGGGTCACCGGTTCCGGCAGCCGGTCCAGGTGGCGGAAGCGGAACAGCAGCGGGCACACTTTGAAGTCGTTGAGCGCGCTGGGCGACAGAGACCGGGGCTTCTCCAGCGGCTTTGGCTCCCAGACCACTTTCGCCTCTGTCTCTGGCTTCTCTGCCTTCTTCCCCTCCTGCTCAGTGGCCGCTTGGTCGGCTCCGTTGGCGCCTTCGGCCACCATGGACAGCTGCTGGACGCCGCCTCGCCCGCCCACCAGCCGCGGCTGCAGGCCTCTCCGGCGGCTCGCGGGCCCCCAAGCGGGCCGGAAACATCGAGACACGGCTCTCGGCATCGTCTGCGGCAGAGAGAGAAGCAGCAGACAGGCCAGAGCCACAGGGTTCATCCTCGGACGGGCCAGATAGACCGCTTCGTCCGCTGAGCCGGACCGGATGTGCGGTCTCTCGCGGCTGCAGCGCTTCTCCGACGGCGGAAAGGCGCCTAGACCGCTGCGAGAAGCATCCCTGAAGCGCAAAGCGGCGAAATTCGATGAGGCGTTCGGGGGAAATCGACGAAAACTAGCGGGATTTGTTTGGCGCCAGCATCTTTTTGAGCAGCATGTCACTAGACTATCACGTGAATATCTATACTATTTTGTATGGGATTCACTTACATGGCCTGATTATTCACTTTTTGAAATATTCGTCCCAGGTTCCGCGCGCGAAATACAGCCTACCCAAGCTCTTGAGCTTCCGCTTGGAAGTTTTGAAGTTCAAGGCGGGCGCCACACTCTCTGCCCGTCACTCTGCCGTGGCTTCTCTTAGAGCCCTCCATCCCATGTGTCGAGGCGTGTGGCTGAGCACGCCAGTCTGCGTGGTGCTTTGGGCCCTCGCGACGCTCGCGGAGCAACCTCCACATGGATCCCCTCTGCAAGCCCGAAGGTTTTCGCCGCCGCACTGGCGATCTCCGGGGCTGCTGGCTTCCGGAACTGTGCCAACGAGGACAGGCAGCCTGGCAAACGTCATGAGAGCGGTGCGCGGCGGAAGCGAGGTGGCGGAGGCGCCAGCGGGGCTGTTTACGGAGAAGTCTTGGCTGGGGAAACTGCTTCTCCGGCTCAAGCGCTTCCTGTTCGGGAGCAGCACGGAGGAGGAGAACCTTGCTAGTAGACAATTAGGAAAGAGGGTATGTCACGGTGCAAGCTAATGCTGGGATCCGTGCAAAGCGTCGGCCTGATCAAAAGTTCTGCGCAGGTGAAGCGGGGAAATCCCCTGTATCGGATTCAGAAGGAGCTGCGGGAATTTGTGGTATGCAACGGACCTTGGCGGACGCAAAGCCAGGAAGTAGCCTGACACCGGCTCTCACAGGAGAATCCACCGCCCAATTGCAAAGTGAGCGTGGGCGACAATATTCGGGCGTGGATCGTCACCATCACGGGAGCGAGTGGCACTCTGTACGAAGGGGAGGAGTACCGGCTGAAGGTGACGTTTCCGACGGGATACCCCACGAAGCCTCCCAGCGTGTACTTCCTCAAGCCCACGCCGAAGCACCCCCACGTCTACACCAACGGCGACATCTGCCTGAGCTTGCTAGGAAAGGACTGGCGGCCAAACTTGACGGCAAGGTCGGTTTCTCCAACGCGACGTCATTCTCGCGGTATGCAGACGCTGACGCGCACGCTCCTTCACCACAGTTCCCTAGCCTTGAGCATCTTGTCCATGCTCAGTAGCGCGAGGGAGAAGCGCCTCCCCAACGACAATGCCCAGGTAAGCGACGCAGCATGCCAGGAGGCGCTCATTGAAGCACTTGAAACTTGTTGATTTCTCATCCGGGCCTGCCTGCTCCTCAGCATGCTGATGCCCCACCGGGCAAGAGCCAGGAAGGGTGGCTCTACCACGATGATAGTGCATAGACTGGGCGTCGTCTCGTAGCATAGGAAGTGAGACTGCCACGGAGACAGCAAAAAAGAACCTTGAAAGGACGCTCTGCGCCTCTCCTGCTGCTTCATCGCGATGACAGGGCAACCTCCACCAGCTCACATGCTGGCCCAGAACGTCGATGCGGAGCACTGATCTAGACGCGAGCATCCGCGCCGTTCGCTCCACGCGTCCGCTTTGCTTGCTGCTTCTTGCAGACGGTTCTAGATGATCTCCCATGGATCGACAGCGACGGAGATGCTCAAATCGGGTGGCGTCCCCTTGATCTGAAGGGTAGAAGCACTCAGTCAACTCTCTCGAGGGCCCCGAGCTGAGGCATGGATGTAAAGCTCCTACCCCGCTAGCAATGTCGTCGTCGTCCTCATCTTCCGCATTCTGGAAGATCTTCGAGTTCATGTACGCCTGCCTTTGCAGCTGCGTGTTCACCGCTGCGGGGACGTCGGGGACCGCAATCGCGATGAAATACTTGGTGATCAGCAGAAAGTGCTCCAGGAAGATGAAGACGAGGAATCTAGTCGATGGCGTGGCTCCTAAGGTGTGAGAAAAAGCGCATCAGCTTCCCCTCCGACCGATCGACGCCGCGTTCTTTGCGGTCCCTTTCCCACCTCGCAGGAACAAAAAGTCTCCGGTGAAGCAGAAGAGGCCCACATTTATTGCACAAGCTAGGAATCCAATGAGCTCCAGGATGATCTGCCAAGTCCCTGTCAGAGGTAAGGGCAGCGGAAAATGATGGAAGCTTAGACTCTGGGGCTTGGTCCCGCGCCTGCATCGCATCCAACGGAAGACGACGCGTACCTATGTCCTCGGCTCCTCGTGGCTGCGGCCTGCGAGACAAGTAACACAGCTTGTACCCGTCCACCTTGTTGGGAAGAGAGTATCCGGGGGAAGAAGGTTAGACCACTGGGATGTCGCCGCTGCGCAATGCGCGCACCTCAAGGCCTCGAAGTAAAAAGACTTACCCTAAGCTCGATCCAGCTGGTGATGAGCGACACGACGGGCGCCAAGGGAAACGCGGCGACAAACATGGTCGTGTAGCCGTACTGAATCACCATCTCCGAGTAGTCGTCGAACGTGCCTGTTCACGAAGAGAAGTCCTTATGAGCGGAGGACAGCGGAGAATGACGAGAAAAAGGCTAGGACGGAGATGAGAACGCTAGCACGAAAGGAGTCGGTACGGTGTAGGAAGCATACCCATGGTCACGTCGTACTCTTCAAGCCGTGCTTGATCGGCAACCTTGGTGGGCACCGACGAAGCGGTGTGCCTCTTGTCCTTGCCGCGATTGCGATACCAGCGCATGAAGGCCGGGACACCGATCTCGATCAGGTTGTCAAGTACCAAGCGCAAGATGAGGATCGTGCCCAGCTGCACGCTGAGCTCATCCATGCAGTCTCCCTCCCCTAAGGAAGAGGGTCCCCCAAAAGAAAGGGTGAGGCTCCTTTCTCGCAAGCCTAGCGCAAGCCTAGCACAAGCCTAGCACAAGCCTAGCACAAGCCTAGCACAAGCCTAGCACAAGCCTAGCACAAGCGTAGTGCTGCGCAGTTACCATCCAGCCATAACGCAAGTGGCACGGCTTGTCCAACGACACGTACCATCGTCGTCATAGTCGACACATCGGATCGCGGGGTCGTCGCTGACGTAGTCCTTGATGAAGGCGATGTAGATGAGCGAGGCATAGCTGTTGACGAACTGAAAGACGAAGGTCTTCCCGATGAGGTAGTCTTCGTATTCAGTGTCGGTGCGATGGTTCTCGAGGTCGTTGAGGTACACGGCCAGCATGCCGTACAGCCGGTTCCCGATCTGGATCTGCACCGCGTTGAAGATGCCGGGCACGTAGACGCCGATGTCCACCCCATCCACCACCCACGGGTTGCGCACGAAGAGCACTTTGATGTAGAAAAAGGTGATGACGCAGCCGATGACGATGGCGATGGCCACGCTGATGCACAGGCCGCTGTAGCGGAAGATTGCATTGCGCAGCGTGATGGGGAACCACGGAATCTCCTTGCGCGTCACCGGCGAGATCACGAAACTGGTGTTCTTGTTGGTGATGAAGCCCGGGCGGGGCTGCTCCTCCTCCTCGTAGTCCGTGGTGCCCCACTGCAAGCGGAACACGGCCTCCTTGCGCTTCCAGTACTCCAGGAACTCGGTGGCCCAGATGGCCATGTACACGGCGAAGAACGGCACCAGCACGGCGCTGGAGCTGTCCTCCAGCACCACGTCCAGCCAGGTGACGAAGCCGGCGGCGGCGGCGGCCATCATGAAGGCGGTGTAGTGCGACACCCAGGCGAAGTACAGCCCGATCTTCTCGCCGAAGTACGCGCGGATGGCCTCGAAGGGCATGTGCCACGGCAGCTGCGTGATGTTCATGATGGGCTTCTGCACGGCCGTGAGCTCCGCCACGATGTGGATGGGGAAGTGCGAGTCGATGACTTTGCGCGCCTGCAGCTTGGCCAGGTTGAGCCCGGCGCCCTTGACGGTGGGCGTGGCCTGCGCTTCCAGCACGGACACGATGAGCTTGATGCGGTCTGCAGAGCGGAAGATCTGGAAGGACGGCGCGTGGCGCTGGTACAGAAACTGAAAGCCGTCGTCGGTGCGCATGTCATAGGGGCCGTAGATGAAGTCGAAGGGCTTGTACAAGCCGGCCGGGTCGTCCTTGCTCTCTTCATAGTACACCGGCGCCCACTTGCCCTCCACGCCTTTCTCCAGCCGACGCTTGAGGGACTCGGGATTCAGCAAGATCCGGTAGTTGATGCGATCGGCCTCCTGCATGAGACGCTGCATGGGTGCGCGGATCTTCATGAGCACCAGCTTGAAGTCGTGTGCCCACTCCATCTTGACCTCCAGCCCGGCCGCGGCCACCATCTCCGCCACGCGCCGTACGCTGTAGCGCTTGATGTCCTCCTGCACCAGCTTGCTCTTGGCGCCGAAGCCCTTGTCCTTGTGGTACACCGGCATGGCGATCACGTAGTCGTAGCTGTAGCCGTGCGCCTGGAAGAACGCGTCGCGTGGAAACTGCGACACGCGCACGATCTTGCCGTCGCGAGTCTTCTTGTACTGTCGCTTCTTGGTCTCCTCCTGGCTACGCCGCGCGCGGTGGACCACGATCTTCAAAAGGAAGAAGAGCAACACGGACGCGCCGGCCGCCACCACGAAGTCGGACACGGATTGGGAGAAGCCAGACATCGTATCGGGGTGTGCCGGGGCTCTCTTTCTCTCTCTTCGTTCCCTGCGGATCTCTCTCGAGGATCTTACGCTTCGGCTTTGGTTCCGTGGCTCAGTAAAGAAGCTGCGAGTGCGCCGGCTTCGAGAGCATTCTGCTTGGCTTTGAGATCACTCAAGCTTTGAAGCCAATACTCAGGCGAGATGGGAGAGACACGCAAGGAGGAGAAGGTGGGATGGCACAGGTATGTATAGCAAACAGCGAAGGGCCAAAAGCGCAAGGAAAGGAAAAGAGCAGAAGGGGAATTCCCACCGGGCGCACAAGTCGGTCTCTTCCCGGATCTCCCGGCTCGGATGGCTTTGGAAATCAGCAGGTCAAAGATTTAAAAAAGATGCCTTCCACTGAATGCTCTCTCTATCATATCAGATGTCCGGATATGAAAGTAGATCAACGTATTTCGAATTATTTTAAAATATTCTCAAACTGCCAATGTCCAGCCTGGCGGCTATCACGCTATGCCACAACAATACAATCCAAACCGTCTCGAGCATTTGCTTGGCGGAGGAGGCCGGTGCAACTTGGATTCACATCTCTACTCGCGTTATTCGCGCCAACCTCGCGTTCACAACGTCAAGTTGATTTGAACGTATGTAACCGAAAAAGGCGGTCAGTGCAAAGAACGGGCGTTTCCATTATACAGCCATCCTACGCCTGAGCAAGGCCAATCCCAAATCTTCGCCTCCGCCGACGGCCACTTCGACGCCACGTGAAGTCGCCACCGCGCCAGCGCGAGTGGCGGAGTGGGCGAGATGACAACTTGCATCCCGCATCTGCTATTTTTACTGCTTTGCGGCGTGCGCGCCCTAGATAGACGGACCTGGCACCGCGGCATGATGGTCGTCTGGTTGGGTCGGGGCGGCGCGCAAGCCACGCAGCCGCTGTCCGATCAGTCCGCACAGCCGGTGTCCGGGCCGTCTGGCTCCGGTGGCAACCTCAGTAGTTCGATAAAGACAGAGTTGATGGGCTTCGAGCACTCGCTGGCACAGCTTCGCAGGTGCGGAAGTGCAACATCGAATCCTGTGCCTCTCTCCCTCTCCCAAAGCCCCGAGCGCTCGAACTCATGGCCGAGACACACACAGGGACTTCGAAGCGGATTTGGCGCGTGCGAAGGAAGAGGAGGAGCAGGAGCGCAGAAAGGCCGAGGAAGCACTTGCAGCGGCGAAGCAGCAGGAGGAGGCGGCGTCTGCGGAAGTAGCGAAGCAAGAGCAGGCAGCGGAGTTCTCAATCAAAGACTTGGGGAAGACAACGACGACGGAAGCTGATGGGAGCCGTAAGGAGCCCGCCGTGGTCACGACCGAGCAGGAGCCGGCAGCGGAGCAGCAGGAGCCGGCAGCGGAGCAGCAGGAGCTGGCAGCGGAGCAGCAGGAGCAGAAAGAGCAGCAGCAGGAGCAGAAAGAGCAGCAGAAGCCAGCGGCGGAGAAGAAGCAGAAGAAGAGCATGATGGTGGCGGCGGCATGGGTGGTACCGGGAGAGAAAGGAGAGAAGGGGTTGGGGCGGCCGGGGACGCAGGTTCGGGCCATTCAGGCGCAGCGGGGGAAGGACCAGCTGAGTCGGCAGCTCAAGGCAAGAAAAGCGCGCCGCGAGGCGGCAGCGGCGGCTGCGACGGCTGCTGCCGCTGCCGCGGTCAATGCCGACGACATGAGGGAGGCTTGGAGACTCGGGCCGATGAAGAGCGCGCCACTATCCGTTCGAGCGGTGATTTACGTGGTGGCGGTCTGGATGACCATGCGAATTGTAGCCCGGTTGACGCACCGCGGAGTTCTTGGGTCCATGACGTTCATCTTGATCGTGTCTGCGGCAGCTCGTGTTCTCGCGCGATGTCTCCATCTCCAAGGAAGATAGAGCCGACTGAGTGACTATGGAAGCAATCAAGCCATTGATCTAGAAAGTCGATTTGCTCTTCGCTGCCTTGCAAAGAGGGAGCCGCTGGCGGTGCGGCGTCTGCTGGGGAACGCCGTTCGCTTCGGCTTCCAGACCTCTCTGTTTGGTCTACAGCTTCTGACGCCCGCCGTCAAGCATGCTGATCGAACTCCCATAGTTCCTGAATGATACCCCCCAAAAAAACAAGGACCGGCAAATGGAGCAACAGCACACCCTTGAGCCCCGCGCGGATGCATTGCCCAGCATCGCTTCCAATTTTTACGTACGTTGCCGTTCTGTGAGCAACATGTACTTACGTGAGAGCTACCCGGAGCTACCAGAGGCCATCGCCGTCTACTCCTCAGCGGTGATCGACACACGACGGCCGAGTCCTAACCGCGTCTCAGCGAGGGAGAGGGGAAACCCCCCAACAGAATCATGTTCAGGACTCCAGGGCATCAATCCGCAAATAGACTGAAACTGAAAGCTGAGCAAGAGTCGTTGTCACCAAAGCTGCCCAAGTCGTCCGTGGTCAAGTTCTCGTCGGACTTGAGCGCCGAGCCCGTTCTGGCCGGCGGATTCGTAGTCGCGCGATCGCTCTTCCACAGGATGTCGACGTCGTCGGCCTGCAGCTCCGGGAAGCTCAACGTATCGAAGACGGATGAGAAGCTCAAAGGCTCCTTTGTAATGCCCTTCGCATCCCTCATCTTGCCAGCTCGCGCCGCCCGCCTGGGGCTTTCTCCGGGGTTCGTGCCGCCCTCGAAGGCATCCCGCGCGGATCGCATCGCCGATGCTTTGACTAGCCCGTCCCGCTCGTACGGCGGGCTGATGGGCGTGCCAAACGGCTCGCTCTTCTCCGAGCAGACACTGTTGCTGCCTTCGAGCTGATATCTAGAGCGCTTCTTGCCTACCATCTGCCTGTACTTCTGCTCCGTCTCGGAAGTGTTCTCGCTCCACGACGACGAGTCCATGCTGGTCCTAGAGGTGCTCTTTGAGGGGAAACAGCCACGGCCCACTCGGTCCGCCTGCTCCGCGGCACACAGCACGGGCCGGGGACGCTCATCTGGAAATGGACCACCGCTGCCTGCTTCCCTACACAGTCTCGCACTCTTCCGAAGGGCTGCGCCCGTCTGCGCTAGCTTCCTCGGCGTCGGGTCTTCGTGGAGGCGGCGATGCTCCCGAAGATTCTCCTCCGAGAGATTGGAGTTCTTCCTGCCTTGCACGTCCTGGCGCCTATTCCGAGGATGCGAGCGCACCAGATCCGCAAACTCCTGCGCAAAGAGCGGGTCGTTCGGGAGAGTCCTTAGACACGCCGGATCCGTCGCATTCTTCGCAGCGAGCCTTCCGTTGCCTGTGCCGTACTCCTCGTTGAAGGGCATCCCCTCCTGGACGACGCCCAAGGGATTGCTCTTCGCGTCGTATCGCTGCCCGGTGGAATCAGCTTCCGCGACCAATCTTTGATCACCCTGCCCATCCTGGCCCTGGCGCTGACCCTGGCCCTGACCCTGGCCCTGGCCCTGGCCCTGACCCTGGCCCTGGCCTTGGCCCGTCGGCACTTCCACCGTAAGCTGCGACGCAATCTCCATCTGCCGAGACGAGAGATCCTGGAACGGCCCTGCCAGCACACTGTCATCCTGCGCGGAGGCTCCCGAGGATCCAAAGCTCTTCGTGTCTCTTCCATTTCCTCGTGCCGACCCTGTGGTGGAGAGCAGAGGAACCTCTTCTATGGCCTTCAAGGCATCCGCTAGTACATCTTCGAGCGCGTCTTCCTTATTTACATCCACGCTCTGGCTAGAGCTACTCTTCCCTGAAGTCGACTTGGTCGCAAGCTGCTCGGTGCGCTTGTCCTTGGCTGCGTGCTGAGGTTTGGACGCACCCGCCGGAGCTTGCGCTGCGGACTTCTCGCTCTGCTGCTTTCGAGGCTGATTCATCTTCGCTACGATCTGCTTTCCCGACGCCAGTAGGGCGGCTCCGCTGAACGCTTGCTGCGCTGCGCCTGCCGTGCCGTACAAGCCGCCTCCGAGCAGGGGATTCATGACTTGATTCCACCGTATCGCCGAGGCGTCTTTGACGTTCTTGAGCACGACGGCCTCCCGTCGAACGGTGTCGTGGAACTGCTTCTCCAGCCGCGCGAGCTTCTCCGAGCGCGTGGCCGCGGCGCGGGAGGCTTCCGATCGCTTGGACTCCGCGGCGGCCGCGAGGGCTCGCGCCGCTTCCGCCTGCTTGGAATCGGCATCTGTCGCGGCCTCGTCGCGGCTCTCGGCGCTCTCTTCTGCGCCTTGATCTTCCTTCTGGCCGCCCTCGGTCTTCACGCCGGTCGCGTCCTTCTCGTCTGGAGCGCTGCTCTGGTCCTGCATCGGACTCGGCCCCTGATTCTGCCGATCGTCGGCGCCCGTCTTCTCTATCTCCTTTGCCTTCGTCACCTTCGTCACCTTGGACGCGTAGATCAGCTTCCCGATGGACATGCCCGCATACTTCTTGGAGATGCGCATGGGGGCACAGTTCAGCTTGCGACTCAGATAGCAGCGAAGCGTCGTGCCGTTCTCCGCGTCTTGCAACGTTCCGTCCTGCAGAGGGCGCTGCGGTTAAAGGGGGCATTCTCCTTTGCTCCTCAGTCTCTCCAGGTCGTTGCAGCGAGAGGTGCTCGTTTCCCATTCTACTCCGAGGCATTCTGTGGCGTGGAGGCCTGGCTGCCTTACCTTGAAACATTCGATGAGCATCTTGGCGTAGTTCTCCTCTTCGGTCGTCCATTTGCCCCTGCGCAGCTGCCGCGCGGCGAACTCTTCTGCGTTCGGCATCTGCGCGGGGCGCGGGTTGGCCTGGGCGGGGAAGAAGCCGAGGCCCAGCTGTCCCACTGCGGCGGGGTTGCCCGACAGCGCTCCCAGAGCGTTGCCGCGGAGGGACTGCGCGGTGGCCTGCTGCTGCATGTCCGCGACGAGCTTCCGCTGGTATCGTTGGAATTCCTCTGCGTTTCTGGGCGACAGCGCCGACACCATGCCCACCGGCCCCACCGAGGGGAAAGCCTGCGCGAAGGACATGAGATTCGGCGCCCGAGACGCCGCAGCCGGCCAAGCTGGGGCGGGCGCAACGGGCTGCCCTTTGCTTTTACTCCTGGGAGACGTCGAGGTTGTTCGCGCGGCCCCACCGGCGCCAGCGCATGGTCCGGCTGCGGAGTGCGCCGTCTTACTTGGCGCGGAGGCGCCTGGCGACGTTTCACGCTCGCGACGGCCGGAGCGAGTCGCGGGGAAACGCGCTCGACGCGGGCTGAAGCCGCAAGCGGGCCTGGAGCCGATGCTCTCGCGCGCGAATCGCGTCGCTGTAGACGCCACTGGGCGCTCGTGTGCTCGCGCGCCACCCAGCAGCTGCGAGTGGACACGACGTGCGGATCACTGAGGACTGAGAGGGCGAGAATCGAGTCGCGGGAAGCGCTTGTTGGGGAGCCTGAAGGCCTGTCGTATGTCTCCCTTTGGAGCTTTCCTCCAGCAGTCCACAGCAGCGGTAGAAGACAGCAGCAGAATCCCAGCCAACGTGGCTCCAACAGCAAGTTGACAAGCAGCCAGTGTTCCTGTATTCCGGGCAATAAGCGCGGGATTCGCGCGAGCGTCTGCGCGTCGGAGGCATAGGACACAGGCCAGCTTGAATAAGTCACAAGGGCAAGTGGCTCCTCAAGCAGCTTTCCTGGATTCCATTGGCCTGGGGATTCAAGTAGCTGAGCACGTCAAGCAGCTGGGTCTCCAGCTGCCCAATCCGCAGCCCGCGGCGGGATGAGCCTTGCGCAGCAACCCGGGCGCGTCATTCGCGGCGCGCCTTCCGAAGCCTCGTCATGGCATTTCCTTGGCTGTCGATCGCGGCACTTCCCGCCCACCACTCCGCGCGCGGAACGAAGCACATCCACTACATCCCGGAGCGTCACCGGAGACGCGGTTTGGCCCGCTGCAGCGCGACAGGGACCAATCCGCGTGCAGCAGCAGGCGCAGCAGCTGCTGCACTTCTGCGCTGGCAGCTCCGTGCTCGGGCCAGGCACTTGAAACGTCCTGATCTTCCCGCCTCCAAGCTCCACCACGTGGCTTGCAGCATGAAACGGAAAGCCGGGCTCGTTTCCCCGGACGTTTCGCTCGTCCGTCCCACGAGGTCAGTCAATGACTTGTCAGCTTCGCGTTGACAGAATTCATCAACCCGACCGCTGACTTCCGCGACGACGGGAATGACGACTGAAGTGGCACCTCGCTTCGAGGCGCCACAGACCTGAAACCCCGGGCCCGTTTTGCTCCTCCCTTGCACCGCGGAGCCATCCGAGGCTTCGGGCGCACTGGCGCGCTGAGCGGGACTTCTCTTTTCTCCTGGTTGCTTGGATCAAACTAGGATTGCCGGCTTGGATGCGCCGATCCTCGGCCTGCCTGCTGCTGGGTGGACTCTCGCTACTTACCTTGCATCCTCTGGGCCACGACCCTCTCTCCGTCATGGCAACGGACCCAGCGCCATTGCCTGATCGGGTGATCATCTGCGCTGGCCTGAGCTGCCTGGACATGCAGCTGCTGGACACGAGTAGCGGCGGCAAAGAGGTATGGCCAATGTAGCACAAGCACGAGCACAAGCACATGCACAAGCACAAGCACAAGCACATGTACACGCACATGTACACGCACATGTACACGCACATGTACACGCAAAAGCAAAAGCAAAAGCCAAAGCAAAAGCAAAAGCAAAAGCAAAAGCAAAAGCAAAAGCAAACTCACAAGGCAAACTCACAAGTGACAACCATAAACGCAAGCGACAACCATCAAAACGAAACAGAGGGAGCAATGGAAGGAGGTCAGCTGCAACTCACAACCCTTCCCTCCATTTTTTTCATTTCTTGTTTTGTTCTGTCAAGGCGATTCACACGTTTGACAAACTGGAGTACTGCTCAGGCGGCTCCACCAGCATGACCGCGACGGCGTTGGCGCAGCTGGATCAGCGTGCAAAGGTGAGGAGCTGCGCGTCTGGATGCTTCATCACCCGCGTTCCTGCGCTTATGCATTTTATGTTGCCGTGGCGTCGGGATGCAAGGTCTACGCCGCCACGAAGGTTGGTGACGACCCGCACGCCGACATCTTGGTGGGGCAGCTCACCGCATCCCGCGTGGACGACGCCCTGGTGCTGCGCAGCCAGGGCGTGATGACCAGTCTTGCAGTGCTGCCCATATACCGGGCCGGTGGCAGGGTAAGGAGGGCGCCGCGCCGAGAAGAGCATCTTTGCAAGAATCAAGCAATGCTCATGGCGCTGAGGGCATGCAACGTCTACTAGGGCTGCTTCGTCAACCTGGCGGCAAACGAGCAGTATAGCCTCGAGGAGATGCAGGAGCAGCTCCGGGAAAAGCTTCCCCAAGCGGAGCGACCGCTTGTCACAAACTTCCACTTCGGCTATCCTCATCTGCTCCAAAGACTGCGCGGGGAGACCCTAAAAAGCCTCCTGGAAGAGTGCAGGAGCCTCTTTCCGAAGGCGCTGCTCAGCGTCGACCTCAACGGCGTGACCGAGGAGACCCACTCCGACGGCATTCTCACTCCCTGTCTCCCAAGCGTCGACGTCTTGCACCTCAATGAGGACGAAGCTGACATCCTTGCCGGAGATGAGGACACGGCAAAGAGAGCGCGCATCGACGACGACCTCGATGCCGTGCCCGTCTTGTCAGCAGCGAGAAAAGCTGCGATCAGGAAACTTCATGAACAGGGGGTGGCTGTCGTCCTCCTTTCAATAGGTACCACTTTTGATCAGTCCATTCAGCGCCCTGCCCCGAATCCTCGACCTCTTGATGCGAATCCTCGACCTCTTAATGCGATTCCTCTGTTCTTGCAAACGATGACATAGGCGCCAAGGGATCCATCATTGCGGTGACGCGCGATGCAGATCGTCTCCGTCGCGCCCGAGGACATGTGCCAGCCTGGAAACCAGGCTCTGCACTCCACATCCCAGCCTACAGGTGCTTGATCTGGCAGAGATACATGCCCCGCTTCTTGTTACCCTCGTCAGGCCAGAGTTACGAGGCGTCGCTGACTTCGTGGTGTCCTTCGTGGTGTCCTTGGTGCTGTCCTCCTTTCGGCAGGGTCTCAGAGGGCGCGACGGTCAACACCAACGGAGCCGGGGATGCACTCGTGGGCGGATTCGTCCTGGCCTCCACGTGGCCAGAAGAGCAGATCAGCGCGGAGGAAGCAGGCCGATTCGCTTCCTTGGTAGCCCGGCAGAGATGCGACTCGTCGTTGCGGGAAGGGCCCAAGGCGGCCGGCGGGGAGGCCTTTGAGGAGGCCACGGCCTTGATGGAGCGTGTCAAGCTCGCAAAGTACCCGCTTTGTGTTGAGTAACCGAGGCCATGCTTGTGCTGATGCAATCTCAGAGGACTCGGGGCCTTCGCCAGTCCGACCGCTTCTCCGTGGCCGGCTCTTCAGCAGACCGTTTGCCGAGAATCACGCCAGCCGCGCTCGGCACGCCTTGCTCTCGTGAGGCCCTGGGGCCGGCCCATGCCCGCATCCGCTCCGTCGCTTCGCGAACAACACGTTGGAGAGGCACGCGGCAGATTTCGTGCTCAATGAATTGATCCTCCCGCAGCATATTCCTGCGGGTTGGGCTTCGTTACCAGTGCCTCACACGAGACGCGCTGGGGCCACACTTCGTACCTCAAGTCAAAGTTCCTCGCCCTTTTCAAGGCATGCAGCCAATCCTTGGCCCTCTTTTGATACGCCGAAAGGTCACCCTTGGCCTCGGATCTTCCCCGAAACATGAGCCGTTCAAAGCGCTCGACGGCCGCCGCGCTCTGCGAGGTCGTGGGCCGATCCACCTCCAGGGCCTGCGCCAATGCATTTCTCACGCTGGAACGCGTGTTGTCGATCTAGGAGCAGAACAAAAGGAAGAGAAGGGATGAGCCACAGAGGATGAGCCAAGGAGCAGGGGGTGCATGCCGCTTGCGATGCACGGCACCTCTTCTTGCCGCCGCCGTTTTTCTTCGGCTTCACTTTTCTGAAACACCAGCCGAGCGATCGCGGCTCGATCGCTCTCATTCGTCTTGTCCCCCGCAGTTGCAGTGGGGTGAGACTGTGTCCAGAATGTGTCTGCGGATGCAGCCTCCCCATCAGGTTCGGAAGCTTGCATATTTCCGAAGAGGGATTCATCGCGATGGACCTCAGGATCGTCCTCGTCCGGAATCATTCGAGCTCTTTGGGTCACCTTGAACGACTCGGACACAATGGACACCGTCTCTCCGTCATTATTTTGTGCTTGGAGGCTTGCCGACGGTTGCGAACCAGCTCCACTGAAAACATCGGCATCAAGATCGGCATCAAGATCGGCATCAAGATCGGCATCAAGATCGGCATCAAGATCGGCATCAAGATCGAAGTCACTGCCACTTTCGCTAAAATCATCATCGGAAAACGCATTCTGCGGCGGTGCAAAGGCGGGTCCAGAATTGTCATGGTCGGGGGGCCCACTGGAGCGCGTGGTCACGGCTTTCAGCTCTTCTTCGGTGAGCACCACACCGCCGGACGTCACCGGTGCGCCGCGGAGCTTCGATTCGAGCCGCGCAAGGCTTGCTTTTATACCATCCAGCCGCCTTACCACCCGAGCGAATGGCCTGTGCTGTGCTCGGCGACGTGCCGCAGCGGCCGCCATTGCATCCCCATCTTCCACAGCGCTGCGCGGCATTTGAACGGCGTAGGGCTTGTCAAGACCATGGATGGCATTCACCAGGTCCGAATCGAGCAAACGAAAGCGAAAGAGGTCGAAGGTCTGCGCCCGCGGAGGCTCGGCCGTCTTCTGCGTCGCCTCTCTTCGCCCAGCATAATGGTGACAGCATGGCCAGTAGATGCCGTTGGTCACCGTGACGCCATGCACCTCGATACTCACGTCGCCGTTTCTGACGGACTTTCGGTCGATTCTGGACTGCATGGCTGCTGATAGCGGCAAAACGGCCGCGCCGAGGATGCCAGCCGGCTTTGGGAGCTGCAGCGCAGGCGGCATGGCTTTTCGCTTGGCGTGCGGAAGCGAGGGATTCCGCCAAGTCCGACAAAGAGGGCATCGATATGGTCGCGGCTGCTGCACCTCCATCTGCTTCGCCTTCTCCTTGTCGTTGCAGTTGTCCTTGTCGTTGTCGTTGTCGTGGTGCTTATGCTTGTCCAAAGCCTCCGCTTGTGCCTCCTCCTGTACTTCGCCGTCTTCCAATGAATCCTCGTCTCCGAGCTCCTCTTCTCCCTCAGCCGAGTCGGACGGCCCCGCGGTCATGGACGGACCACGTTTTCTCCGCCGCGCTACGGGCAGCCCCGCCACATGAAAGATGTCCGCGACCGGCGCATAGCAGCAGGGGCATCTTTTCCTCAATGCCTTTTGATCAGAGGGAGGAATCCCGGCCGGTCAATGCGGTGCTTGAGGGGCTTGACACGTTGTACGACGCACCAACAAGTCCTTTCTACAGTCGCCGCAGAGCAGATGCCCGCACGGCCGCACCTCCACATACACCGGCCTGTTCTTCAGAGGCGCTAACGACCAAAAAAGAAATCCTAAGGAGATCTGCCCTGTCATCTCTTCGCCTTCGGACAAGCCCGACGTACCTAGGCACTGGTCACAAGAGCCCTGCGAGAAGTCCGCATCCGCCTCTCCACCGCTCATCTCCGCTGCCTCTCCTACGTCAACTGTGGCCTTTTTGTTGCCAAAAGCCTCATTTTCGCAGACTCTTCGGCCGCAAATCCGGCAATTTCGCTCCACAAACCCCTGCGAATGCCAGTATTCTCTTGAATCCTCGTCTTCGCCCTTTTCTTTGTCCCACATCGATCCTGCGCGTACGTTGTCGGAACGTTGAGTGCAGAAGTTCAAAAACCGTCGATCTTTGTCTTTGCCGAGTTCGAAGGCCGAATTGCACTCCTGCGCCGCACAGCTGGGCTCCTCGGCATCAGCCATGACGTCGATGGACACGACGCGCTCAGAGCCGACTGCGACGCAGCGGACCTCGCAGCACTTTGATGCGCAGCAGTACTGGGGGACCCAGGACTCTGGCCAAGGGGTACGTAGCACTTGAACATGATGCGGCAGGAGCACCACGGTCTCTCACGCGGGGGCCCTAGGAGGACCAAAGCTTTGCGGTCGGCTACACCGGGGGGCGGATCCGCCGGGATCAGCGGGAGTCGCTGAAGCCGTCGTCCCACAAGATCGGCACCTCCGACTACACCGCGCCGGACCTCAATGCTCGTCGCAGTTCCCGGCGCCGCTCCAGTGACTCCAGCATCAGCTTCGGTGGCTACGGCTCGGACGGGCAGCGGCAGAGTCGTGCTCCGCGACAGAGCCGGACAGAGGTTCCCGAGACAACCGCAGCGGTACGTCCCACCACCGCGTCTCGAAGCGCGCCTGCTTCCGACGATTGAACCGACTGCTGACTCCTTCTTCTGACAGCACCAGGACGAGAGGCTTTCGCTCGCCGGCTTCTCTTGCGGCTCACAGGACGAGGGGGTGCGAGGCAAGCGGATCATCCGAAAGTCCGACGCGGTAAGGTCCCTGTGCAGGCGTTGCTCTCGACGAGGCATGAAGAAGCTGCGGGATTCTCGGGCTGATTCCCGCTTCTGCGCTGCTGCGATGGCAGGGTGGATCCACGTACAACCGCATCTTTACCTCTGATCAGCAGTCGGGTATGGTGCCGTACTCGGCGAAGAGGAGGACGTCACGCGAGGACACGAACAGCCGGGTCATGATGAACTTCCCGGAGTATGAAGGCGGAGAACGATTCGAGCACCACGGAGGAGGCTACGGCGCGTCGGTGGCCCAGAATCCCGGCGGCCAAGCCAGCCTGTTCTGCTCGGAAGGCGGGGTGAACGTCGGTCGATCCAGCACCCGCGTCCGTCATCCGCCCGGTGGCAGGTCCAGCTTCGCCCTCGGGTAGGCAAGCAGGTCAAGTCTCCTTGCCGAGGAGCAGCCGCCTGCGCGAGGCCACAATAGATCCAATACAGCCGTAGCAATAGATTCTGCATGGTCTCACTCGCCGGCTCACCTTCAAAACCAATGCGGCGGGTGCTGCCGAGTTCAGACATAGAGGGAAGGGAAGTGACGTGAACAATAAGCAAACCATTTTCAGCTTTGGCCTGTCCCTCCCATCAACTGGAAAAGAAGAAGCCCGCTCCCTGCTTCCCCCCAAACGCACACCAACCAAGCAAGCAAATACCCTCACGCATCCCACCACGCGAACACTCAGCATCTTGACAACTCGATTCCATCATCACGTGTGATCTCTTGGCAGCTGCCAGTCCCTCGTCGCCGCGCTCGCTGTCCGCCCAATGCAACGCAGCGTCGCTGTGAACGCTGTGAAAGGGAAAGATGAGAATAAGACGCGGGAACGCCGCAGGCCGGCGGCGCATACCAGCGCCAAAGCCTCACGCCATGGAGCGCATGTACCAGCAGGCCCTCTCGGCCGGGCGGCTGCTTCCCGATGCGGCGCAGCTCCGCTTGGTAGGCATGCTGAGTCAGCTGCAGGGCAAGCTGCCTGCCTTTGCTGCGTCTCTGGAACAGCATCGGGCAGAGCTCTCCGCGCTGCAAAGGCAGATCCAGACTGTGCCTTCCAAGGACGAGGGGCGCTTGCAGCAGCTGCACCAGAAGCTCGAGGAGCTGAGGCCACCGAGGAAGCCCAAGGGCATCTACATCCACGGGGGCGTCGGCACTGGCAAGACGCAGCTCATGGACCTGTTCTTCGAGTCCACGCAGCTGGCCAAGAAGCGCCGGGTGCATCTGCATGACTTCATGGTGGACGTGCACAGCCGGATCCACGCGTGGAAGCAGGCCGAGCCGGAGGAAGAGCCGCTGCTGGACATGAAAGAGGAGAAGGAAGCCGAGGTGCGCTGCTCTCTCCGCTCGTGAACGCCCAGCGTTCCGCTGAGCTTTAAGGTGCTGATGTGACACGGGGCTTGGCGTAGCTGATCACTCCAGAGGCGAGGCGAGTGCGCCGCATTCTGAAGAGGCAGAAGCGAAGCTTGAAGGCGGAAAAGGACGGAATCTCCGAGGTTGCGAGGGCCCTTGCAAGGGAACACACGCTGCTCGCGTTCGACGAGTTCGTCGTCACGGACGTCGTGGATGCGCTCATGATGCGCCAGCTTTTTGAGATCATGTTCCGCCAGGGGGTCGTGATGGTGGCGACGAGCAACACGGCACCAGAGGACCTCTACAAGGGCGGGCTGAACTACGACTACTTCCGCCCCTTCCTCGAGACGCTACACAAGCACAACAACTCTTTTGACATGAACAGCACGGTGGACTACCGCCTCGGGCGTGCTCTCCGTGGAGAAGACAGATATCTGACTCCCCTGAGTCCCCAAACACGCCAGAGGTTCGCCTTGGCTTTCGGGGTTTCCTGCTCCTTCCCGTCTGCTTGCGAGAACGCTGAGCATGCCTCATGCGCACGATGGCACTAAGCAAATCAAATCCCTCTCGCAGGATGGACGCTTTGTTTGCGCAACTGACGGCAGGACAGACAGTAGGGCCGCGCGAGGTCCCTGTCGCCTTTGGCCGAAGCTTGAAGGTGCCGGCATGCAGCAAGAGCGTCTGCCGCTTCGATTTTGAGACCCTTTGCGGCGACCGGGAACCGGTGATGGGCGTGACGGATTTCCAGGCCTTGTGCCGCCACTTCGACATCATCCTCATTGACAACGTGCCGGTTCTGGAAGGAGACGATCACAATTACGCGCGGCGCTTCGTCACTCTTCTTGACCAAATGTACGACCGCGGCGTGGGCATTGTGATGTCAGCGGCCGCCCCCCCATCGGAGCTCTTCCGGCTGGACTACTCGACGGGGGAAGAGACCGCAGTGGCGAGCCCGGCGCTCATCTCCTTGCAGGAGATGCGCACCGCGTCGAAGCGCGCCATCTCCCGCATCACAGAGATGACTTCCCAAGCAGCTTAGCCTGTGTTGCACGGCCAGTAGAAGGCTGACATCCATCCTCTATCGTTCGTTTCTGGTTCTTACACTGCGGAAAACGCTCGACACAAGACACAGACGCAAGTCATGCACACACAACAACACACTCAGGAATCACCAAAAGAAAAAAAGCGAATCAAGCAGAAATCAGAGCACGCGTGGGACTCGAAAGTAGCCGTCCTCTCCCAGATTTGTCGAGCTTTGCAAAGGATCTTGCGCGACTTCGTCTTTCCGCAGCGGAGTTGCCACTACTTCCTCCGTCTCCGCCGCCGCATCTTCCGGCAGTGCCTCAAGCTCGTGCTGCTTTAGCAACTCGCACTTGTGTAAGGTGGCGTCTAGCTCACGCAGCGCGCCCGCATGGTCCGGCGGAACCGGCAGATGCGCCAATTCGCACACTTTCTTCAGGTCTTCCACCCGACTGGCGGCTTCCGTGGCTTGGCTCTCCTCTAGATACAGCTCGCGCACGCTCCAGCTCGGCCCCGCGGGAAAGTAGCCCCTTCGCACCGGCGGCCACAGAACTCGCAAGGCACGAACAGCTCGGGCCCTCATGGTTCTCGGCGCAAAACAGGCGCAGAGAGAGACACTCCTCGATCCTCTATCTTTGGCGTAGTCGTACTCCTCTATGCCTCAGAGTGTACCTAGATAGTACCTTCCAAGGAGTCGAGTACAAAGGTAGACTCCATAGCTCTGATCGATTGTAATTGTACAGTATCTTGGGGAGATCTCCATCCGTCACAAACGCGAAATGCCGGGACGAGGCCGCTGCGGCTACCGTTCAATTGTTCAATTCCTGCATCCTACAGGGGCACTTCAGCACTTCAGCCGTCTCTGGGACATCCGGGGAAGCGCGCAGACAACCAAGGCTGTTCACGCTGCACTTGAACTATCGCACCTCGATGGCGTCTGCAAGTTGCACAAGCATTGCTGGCATGAAGCGCGGCGTCTTCCGACGCTGAGGCGCCGCTGGATCCATGCGCAGATCCTTGCTGCTCCTCGGCGCCACCTCGACATGCCTGGCTATCTTGCTGTTTTCGCAGCAGTTGGCCCTGTACACGCGGTAAGAACACCCAGCGAGGTCACCTGGATCGATCGGCGCCTCGCGTGATGTATGTGGGTGGCAGGCTGGAGGTGTCGCACGTGGAGCTGCGCGAGCTCCGCCTCAGCGCCGCCAGGCACGAGGGGTACCCACTGCTGGGGTCCGTGGATAGATTGCTACGGAAGAGGTATCTGAACAGCCTGGAGTCTTCTTTGGCGACGGGGGGTGGCACGTCAGTGCCAAGGCGCAACTTGGACGTCAACAGGAGAGCCGGCAAGGAGGCGGAGCAGCGCGTCGCTGTGTTCATTGCCTACTTGGGCCGCACGCTGCCGCCCTACTTCTCTCTTTTTGCTGATAGCTGTGCGACCAATGCGCACACCTACGACTTCTACATTGTGCACACCGCGGTGGAGACTATTCCGAACAATCTGCCCAGGAACGTGGTCTTTACTCGCCTGACGCAAAAGCGCTTCATCGACCGGTTCGTCAGCCTCGTGGATGGAAAGCACCGCTCCAGAGAAGTGTACCGCGCCTTCCAGCGTCTTTTCGAGAAGGAGGTGCAATGCAACTGCCCACCTGCTATTGTGGCATCCAGGCGGAAGCTCTAAGTTCGCTATTGCATTCGCGCCAGGCGTACTTCCTCGTGTCGTACAAGCCGGCCTTTGGGCGGCTTTTCTCCGGTTTGACTAGAAAGGAGACGTCCTACACGCACTGGGCGTACGCCGATCTCGACATGATCTTCTCAGACCTTGCAGGCTTCGTCTCAGCAGAGGTGGGGATTTGCCTGGCAAGCAAAGGCCAGCCAGATCGACAGCTCACGGGGTTGCTTTCTTCCTCAAGGACCTGGAAGAGTTCGACGTCATCTCCCCAAGCTACGGAGACCAGTGGCGCGTGTACCTGCGCGGTCAGCTGAGCATCTTCAAGATCTCAAACCAGACCTTGAACGCTTGGAAAGGTTCTGTGGCGGTGTTTGCAAACGAGATAGGACAGGCCTCTTTCAAATCGAAGCCGCAGCTAATCAAGGACGTGCCTGTTGCACAACGCAGGCTGTCCGCATCTAAAGAGAGGTCCATTGGGACACGGTCTCAGCGATGGACACGCGTTTGAGAGTGCCGAGGGCTGCTTTTCCATCCAGATTCTCAACCGAAATCTTAGCATGTACTTTCCAGCGGTGCAGGTAGAGCGAGAGACGACCTGTGGACAACTGCAAGCACCAAAGACTGGCGATTACTATGCGATATCCCACCCAGGTCAGCGACGCATCTCTCAGGAGCCCCTCTGCATTGGTCTTGGTGGATCGAGAGGCCACTCGCTTCTGCGCTGCCAGCAGCAATGAGATCGACTGGGTACGGCACTGATCGCTCGGCCTTCGCCCAGTTTCCGGATCTCTTTAAATCGACGAGCCTGCAGGACGCTTGTGACCTGCTGCGCAGTGGAAGCAACGAGACCTCGCTCGGACTCTATCGTGAAGAATCCACCAAGCGGTCATCACAAGGTGCAAACCATGTGGGGATGATGTAGGGAGGCCGAGAGAGCGCCTGTTCACTAAGGCGGAGTTGATCTGAAGGGGCGATGGAGGCGCTTGTGATGACTGGCCCACTTAACAGCCAAATGTGCAGTCCATGGGTGCAGCAGGAGTATCAAGCGTGCCTTTACGATGCAAGAGGCGAGAAGCTTGAGCACCCCCTTCTGCAGACCAGCAGTCTCATGCGAAAATCTTCGCTCTACGACCCAAAAGTGGGAGCTGCTGGCAGACATCGAATAGAGGTGCTGCTTCACGAAGCCTTGACGCATCGACCCTACAACTACTGTGTCGGCGCCTTCTACCATTTTCAAGGCCGGAAGAGATACTTGAGCAGGTTGCAGCAAAGTCCAGGCTTGTGCCCAAAGCACAGAGCGGTGGGCACACCGAGATGCTTGACTGACCCCTCCCCCTTGCTTGGGTTTGGCAGATGGAACTCGCCACGATCCAGCGGTACCGCGACGATCGGCACCGTGATCCACTCCTCCGGAGTCTTTCAGCTGCCTGCTCGAGGGGACGGTGAGCTATAGAGCGGCAAAAGAAAAACACGGATGCGTTGTGGGTGTCCAGCGGGTTCACTCCTATAACCTTTTCAGAAGCAAGCGAAGACATGTGGCTTCGCGAGTACAGCCTTTACGCCAGCCGTGATGGACGAGGCTGTACCTACTGTGCCACCTTTGAGTGGACGGGGAGCGGACCGAGATGCACGGCGCCGATCACCACGAAGGACTTCTGGACTGCCTATGCCAACACCGAGTTCGAAGACTCCCTGAAAGAGGACATGCACAGCACGTCGAGGAACGCGACGCTGGCCGTCATCGGAACCAAGTACGTCCCCATCCCTTTACCCTGCTGAGACTGTCCTCGAGAGGAAGCCAAGCACAGATGCTCACATCAGCGTGCTCGACAAGAATCCATCTATTCAACATGCTACGCAGCCTCTTTCTGTGGCGTGGACCTGCTCTGCTGGTGATGTACAGCGACGCTTGCTCCAAGCCGAGGGCCGGGGAGAAGGCGCCGAGGTACACAAGGTGCGTTGGGACACTCGAGAAGAACTCGCGACGCCGAGAGACCTTTTGTGACTCGAAATCACCAGGTGGGATACCAAGACCGTGGAGCGCGAGCTCTTTGGCGCCGAGCTTGAAGACATACTGCTCCGAGCGAGGGTGCAAGTGAGCACCCACGCAACTCGTGTTATGGTGGTTTGCGGACCTCAGGTACGATTGCGCAGATCTGAGGACTGCGACGACAAAAGGCCGAGGTTGATCGGTCCTGTCTTCCAGAGGCGGATTCCTTGGAACGCGCTCTTCAATCTCGCGCTGGACCACACCTTCACTCGCTGGGTTGGGCTGCTGGAGGGGATGCACACACTCTCAAAGTCGCCAGAGGCCATCCAGTACGGCGCCGCTTCTCTCTTCCGCAGTGCCACGCAGGTGCGTGAGTCTGTCAAGTTGGAGTCCCACCAAGTCTCCCGAACGATTTCCCTAACTTCTGTGAGCAAGGCGGCCAAGAACGAGTCGTCGTCCAAGTTCTATGTCATCCCGACGGTAACGCGCCTTATGCATCCAACGAAGAGCCTTCCCGTCATGCAGCGTTGTTTTACGTGCGTCTTGATCGCCGATCCATTTTCTCCTGCAAAGATCATCGGCGAGGACTCCACAGTTCTGACGGAGATAGACAGTCGACCGAGGGCCTTGCAACCGGCGCAGAATCAAGCTGCAGCCTTCGCCGTCTCGAAAGAAGGTCAACTTGCAAAGCACGGGCACCCCGTCGATGCGTGCGTCGGAGCGTGTCCCCACGAGGCTCTTTTGCGAGACGAAGAAGTTAGACTTGCTCTGGAAGGCAACACTTTGGAGAAGACACGGGTAAGCTGGGAACTGCTTGCGCGCGACTCCTGAGGACATTGCCGTGCTTACTCAATCGCTCGATGCCATCGTTCTGGAAGCTTCACGAGATCACCGGCAGACTTTGGAATCGATCGAAGCCGGCTGAATGGCAGAAAGCGCAGGAAGGAGATATCGCTGGGACGCTGCCCTTCGCTGGCGCCTCGTTGTTCGTGGATAAGATGCTTCCGCACCCGTCTGTTCATCTTCGCTTTGCGGAAGAGCTGGACCAATTCTCGGTAGCGCCGCGCCAACTGCCATGATTCTTAAGATGAGCTAGCGTTTTCCTAACACCGAACACCGTTCGGCTTCCATGCACAGCTTGGTGGCTCGCTGCTCATCTGGGCGGCTTTGCAACTCGGTGCACGCTTCTTCCTGGCGCCTGGACTGAGCGCGGAAGCCAAAATACTGCGGAGGGATATGCAGAATCAGCTGCCCTGCCCTTGTCAAAACCCGGCTCAGGTACGAATAGGAAGACGGAACGAAGGGTAGCTGCTTGGAACGTCGACTGACGCCGACGTGCTTCGTACGACAGGAGAAGATGGACAAGTGGATGCAGCGATACGAGACGTACTATCGAGTCGCGTCCGCACTCTATTCTTCCCAGGAAGTTGTGCTCAGCGAAAGATGATCACGAGACGTGTACTATCCTTGAGTTCGTTTCTGGGTGAATCCTTTGCAAAGAGATGCCCACCCTGTGCCAGTGTGTCGAGACATGCACATCCTCTGGAAAGAGATGCCCATCCTGTCGTCCAGGGATGCCCATCCTGTCGTCAAGGGATGCCCATCCTGTCGTCAAGGGATGCCCATCCCATCGATTACGGATAAGAAACAGAAGCAGCCATCACTTCGATCTACAAGGCTGTACAGCTGGCGTCCCGCAAGGTCCGCAGCGAAGATGGCGCAGCGTTCATCGTCTCTCTGTCCAAACGTGATGCCCGTCCTTTTCCGACGACTCGCAACTGCGCGACGGCTCCTCCATTTTTTTCAGCGTGCTTCTTCGGAATTCACCAGCGGCTCCTGGTCACCGTCGGCATTGCGGGTTCGAGGCCGAGGCGCGCCCATGTGCGCCAGCGTCTGCAATTCCTGCTCGAAGGGCGTGGGCCGAAAGGTCACGCCCAGTGCAGTGATGAGGATCATGAGCGTGAGGTACTCGATCGTGAGGCGGAGCCACCGGAATTCCCAGCGCAGGATCGAGAGGTCGATGATGGACACCGCCGTGGGGAAGAGGATGTAGGCGAAGAACACGCGCCGCAGCGAGGAGAGCTGCTTGAGATGCGCATACCCACGGATGGCCTCGACGCCCCAAGTGCGCTCGCAGACGCGCGCGCGCAGGTTGGACATGTTGAAGTTGGTGGCCACGATGACGACCAGCTCCACTATGGCGCGCGAGATGGTCTCGGCCAGCGAGAACGCGACGCACTGGTCGTCGTCCGAGAAGCAGGAGGCCGACAGGCCCGACAGCGTTCCGTAGATGGACATGCACAGGATAAACACGCGAGCCTCGCGGAACGTGAGCGAGCGCCGCACTGTGCACCATCCCATGGACAGCAGTAGAATCGCACTCAGGAACACGAATCTGGAGACGCTCTTGAACGATCTCTGGAGCAACTAGATGGAGGCGTGAGAAACACGTCATTGTGTTAGCATCGCCAGTTTGACGAAAGAGTGCTCGTGAAAGGACAGATTGCGTCTGAACAGTGAGAGGCCCAGACGCCGAGTGCGATGAGAGAAGCTTACCATCAACGCCAGGGTGGGTGATCCGTGCTCGTTGGTGTATTCGAATCTACTCTGGTTCGCGAAGGCCTCGGCGGCCTGCGCGACGAGCACAAAGGCCGCGACGGCGTGGACTTGCTGGAGGTATGGGTAGTTGTTCAGGCAGTAGAACGTGAACACCACGAGCAGCGCGATGTACGCGTACCCGACCCATCCTGCGATATTCCGCTAGCGGAGCATGTGTGATGTTAGTCTTTCAAGCATTTCTTGTCATCAAGACCACACATCACACCCTCATGCACAAGCACAACAACAACAACAAATAACAACAACAACAACAACAACAACAACAACAACAACAACATGCACAACAACCACAACCACAACAACAACACCTCTATTTGCTACGTACCATCGCGGCGTCCTCGATGGACAGCTGATCTCTCGGTACGCCGTCCCGGTCTGGGTTGAGAAACTCGACGCGCAGCTCCACCTCGATGGGCACGTCCAGACAGTGCATCACGCGGAAGGCGTACTGGTCCGTCCCAGCGACCGCAAAGTCCACGCCCTCCCCCAGCAACTCCTCCATGCGGAAGCGGTGCGCGGTGGGCAGATCGCACAGCGCGAACGTGCTGTTCCGGTCCACGTCTCCATCGCCCACGTTGCGCAAGTAGTTCAGGATGTCCGTCTCCTGCCGTCGCGTCGCCAGCACGAAGAAAGTGGGAGAAAACGCCGGCAACGTCACGTTCTTGGCCTCCAGATGCACCGTGCCGCCGCGTAAAATGCCGGACGGCCCCAAGACTTTGTGAGTCAGGTGGCGGCTGGTCGCGACGGTGGCGGTCTCGACGAGAGCGCCTGCGCGCCACGCGCACAGCGCCGCGGTCCACAGCGCCACAGCGCGCATCTGCTTAAGCGCGCCTCCGCACTCGAAAGGAAGGCGTCATAGCCCCTGGCTCGCGCCAGCGAGCGCGCCGAAGCTTCGCGCCTGTACTACGCGAGCTCTAGCCGGAGCAGCTTGCTGCAGGGGCGTCGAAGCACTGGCGGCGCTGGGCTCAGCTGCGGCGCAAGGAGCGGCTCAGGCGCGTTGCTGACATGAATGGCGGCTTTTCTCTGCGGAAACTCGCGGGAACTCTCTTGATGGCCCTAAAGAACAGGGAAACAGGGTGAGAAAAGCGCTACGGAGGGGAACACGGAGCGTGGATTGGTTCGTGCGGAAAAGCGCCGGAATCGGAGATTCCTTCTTGTTTTGCTTCTTTGGTCTCTGTCGCATGCTTATTTGCTCAAGGCACAGCAGCATAGCCGGAAATTCTTCGACGCCGCCGCTCTCACCAGTTGTGTTGCGTCCGTCCGCCGCGTATCGGGTGTCTCTGGCCGGTCGGGGCCCACAGAGAGGATGGCGCTCAGTCCGGAGGAGATGCAGCACTATCAGTGGCTGTTCTCGTGCGCGGACGCCCAAAGAAACGGAGTTGTCCAAGGATCTCAGGTGCGATGCTGGGTTCCTCCGCGACTTTTCCTTCTTCTTGGCTCAATTCCGCCGATTTCTGCAGGCGGTGCCGCTTTTTCAGACTTCAGGCTTGCACCTGACGCTGCTGCGCGACATTTGGGACCTGTGCGATCCCTCCGGAAAGGTGCGCCTTCCGCTTTCTGTTCGGGCAGCGCTGGTGTTGAGCGAGCTGAACGTGCGGTCTGGGGCGTCCTTAGGGATGGCTGAATGGCGAGGAGTTCTTCCTGGCCTTGAGACTGATCGCCTGTGCCCAGCAAGGATGGCCGGTGAATCGCCAGACGGTGGCGCAGGTGTGGCAGACGCGATTGCCGCTGCCCATGCTCCGGCCTCCGAACCAGCCGCCGCAGCAGATGATGGGGCAGCCAATGTACGCGACGCACATGTCCCAGCAGATGGGCACGCCAATGGGTGTGCAGCCTCCAGCCAATCAGCCGTACCATGGGACGCAACCGCCGGCGCCGAGGGAGAGCGACGAGTTCGGAGACTTCGAGGAGGCGACGACGGCGTCGGTGCCGCAGCAGCCGGCATCGGCGGGTGCCACCGTGGCCCGGCCGCCGATGGGCGCGGCGTATCTGGTCGCATCCCAGCAGCAGCTGCATGTAGCACCAACACAGATGCGCTCACAGCAAAGCATCGCGCAGCCCACGATGGTGCAGCCACCCACAATGCAACCCACGGTGGTGCAGCCTCCGGCGGGAAGGCCAGCGGCCACGGCAGCGATGGAAAACAACGATGACGATGACGACGACGAATTCGGTGACTTTGAAGAGAGCTCCGGCGGTGCGCAGCCTCCCATGTCTCAGCCAGCCGCCATTCAATCGCAGGCGCAGGTGCCGCTTCAGGCTACAGTAGTCCAGCCTCCCATGAACAGCGGAAGCATGGCACACCAGAGCCAGGGGGACCCCTTTGCAGATCTTGCAGCACCAGCCCCGGCAAGTGGCGTTGGCGTCGGGGTGTCCCAGTTGAGTGAAGCGGCACCCTCGACGCAGCAGGCAATGCAGCCACGGCCTACTTTGGTCCAGCCCCCCCCGGCCGACGTTGTGGAGCCAACCGCCACGGCCGACGCCGACGACGACGACGAGTTTGGTGATTTTGAAGGGAGCGCTGCTGTGGGACCAGCCGAGCCCGCTCCTAGGCCCGAAGATGATGACGATGACTTCACCGATTTCCAGTCCACGTCAATGGCGGACCAAGAAAGAGGGATGGGCGCGGCACCTGCAGGAGCCGGGTACGGCAGTCTAGATGGTGCCCAGAGTGGCGCCCTGCCGCCGCCGCAGTCGCAGGGTGTCGACGGCCAGCAGCAGGCGCCAGTACAGGAGACAGGTGACAGGCTGGCTGCGGACGATCTGATGCTCGGGTGGGACGAGACGCAGAAGCCGGAGGAGGAGACGGACAAGACCAAAGCGAAGCCCGCTATGATGCAGTCGAAGCGAGATCCCATGGCATACGACAAGTATTCTGTCTTTGACGACCTCTACAAGGAAGACCTGGCAGCGCAGACGGAGGAATGGGATGACTTTGCGGAGGCCGGCGAGGACGCCGGCGCGGAGGGAAATGACGAGGCAGGCCGAGATCTGCCCAACGCGGGTGGCCCGGCGCTGACAGCAGCCGACAACGAGGAGGATTGGGATGACTTTGCCGATGCGTCGGCCGATGTGGGAGCAGGTGACAGTGCAGGTGTCGGTGCAGACGATGGTGTAGCTTTGGCTCAAGCTTCTCCGGCCGAGGCCCAAGCTTCTCCGGCCGAGTTCGGCATGGCTGAGGAACCGCAAACGGAAGAGAACAAGACATTCGGCTTCACGAAGGTCCTGCCGCCGGTGATGCCGAAAGCAGAAGACTTCGGTTCCTTTGGCGCGGAGGCTGCTGGGGGAGCTGCTGCGGACCAGGCAGGCACCTTCGCTTCAAGACCAGCACCACAGGCGGCAGGGGACAGCAACTTTGGCGATTTTAGCGGCTTCCAAGCTCCGACGATCCAGTCCTCGGCCGGTCCAGAGGATGCAGACGACGACTTCGGTGATTTCTCAGATTTTCAATCGACTTCGGCCGACCCTGCAGACAAGGAGCCAGAGACCGGTGCCGACGCGGCTCAGGGAGGTCAGAGCGTGCATGACCAAAGCTCTTCCGCCTTCGGAACCATCGCCGCCCCGGCACAGGCCACCATCGCCGCCCCGGCACAGGCCACCATCGCCGCCCCGGCGCAGGCCACCATCGCCGCCCCGGCGCAGGCCACGATAGTAATGCCGCCGTCCACAGCCTCGGACGACACTTTCGGAGACTTCGTGGATCACGAAGACACCGCGGTCAGTGCACCCATGGACATGTCAGCCGCACGCGCGCTTCCAAGCTCCAGCCAAAGCAGTAGCACGCCGGCCACGGTTCCGCAGGCTTCGATTAGCGGAGCAACGCCTGCGGGGCCATCCGCGCACGGCACACGATCTGCACCGGCGGCGGCGCCGGATGATGTGCCAAGCATTCCGGGCCTCGTCGGGAAGCTGGTGAAGCTGTGCCACTTCGAGATGGCCTTGCAGTGTCAGCGGCACGAGCGCACCAAGGCCGAGCTCAAGCGGCTGGGTGCGCTTATGGCCAAGGCTGCGGCCGACGATGATTTTGAAGGGGCGATCAGACTCGGCGACGAGCTCAAGAAGCTGAAGAGCAGCAGCAGGGTCACGCAGGAGGATGTCGAAGCCTGGGAGAAGCTCGTCGCTCAGGACGTTCAGGACGCGCGCATTTACGTCTGGCAAAACACCCCGGAGGATCTCAAGAGGTGCCATCCTGATGTGCACGAGAAGTTCGAGCAGCAGTTTGGTAGTCTCTCGCAGATCTATGCGCATGCCGCCACGGATCTCGACGCCGCCGCGGGGATGTACGCGGAAGGAGCTCGCTGCTTGGTGCTGTTGGTGGCAACGAGAATCCAGTCTCATGTAGTGAGTGCTTGGACGGATATTCTAGATGCGGTTGCAAAGGAGTTCGAGTCAGGGATTGAGACGCTGAGCGTGGGTACCCGTTTCCTTGATGCGACGGCTCTACCGACGAAGGTGCGAGTCTATCTCCAGGGTCTCCAGCGAATGCTCGTGGTAGGGCGACTGGTCGGGGCGGCCGCGCAGGAGGCGTTCCTGTTCGACGAGATGCAAGAGGGCATCTCAGCGGTCGAGGAGAAATGGATGGCGATCCGAAGCCTTGGCACGACGTTTGGTGTGCGAGACCTGGGAGCGGTCCCCACGATAGATGAAATTCGACGAGAGGTTCGGGCGCACACTAGGAACGCAGAAACGATCGGCCTGTGCAGCTTGACGCTGCAGCCCTTATCCCTTGGCCGGGTCGGGAAAGTTGTGACATACGATGGCGGTCACTACTTTGCGCCTGCGGTGAATCTGTATCGTCATCGAGTTTCGCAGGAGCTACCGGCAGCCGGACCTTAATGCAAGCCTTGTGAAGCTCCTGAAATACCCGATCTTCATCATCTCGCCAAAGGCTGCTATCACAACTCGATCTCGTACGACGCAGCAGACGCCTCGGCGGAGGCGCATCCTGACTCATTCTGCGCTTGCTCAGGGAGTTCCCAGGATGAGACGCCGCTCCGCTCGTTGTAGTAGTAGATATTTCCGTCCACATCCGCCTGCGCGACCCAGCCGAGTTCGGCGAGCTCTTTCGGTACCTGGTCGATGACGCCTGGACTTTGGTCAAGCGTTGCACGAGGATGCTTTGCATCATCGGGATCTCCATTTGCGATCTCCTCTGCCGGCGCGGAAACCTTGAGCACTGGCGGTGCGACTGCCTCTCCGCTTGCCTCTTTGCATGACTCGGACGGCACCGAAGCGCCGAGGTTTCCGGCCTCTGGCGTAGCTTTGTCCGTGCCTCGCCTCGCGCGAGTGACTTCCGTGACGTCGGATATGTCGGACGTCTGGGGCGGCACCCTAGGGCTTGTTTCCACTGCGAAGGCAGGATTGGCCTCGGACTCCTTGGGAGTTCCCCGCGCTTCCTCCACGTCATGCTTCGGCTGGTCGCTGACATCTTCGCTTTCTGCCGACGTCGTCCGCAAATCCGCAAGCCTGCCTTCCGGTGCCTGTGCATCTTCTTGCTCCTCTTGTTCTCCACCGCTGACATCAGACGCCTGTGGCCTATGCAGATTCGGCTCGGCGAGGTTTACGTCTGTAGCTGGGTCCAGCTTTGTAGCTAGGTCCTGATCATGGGCGTTCGTTTCCAACAGGCGCTTTTCACTCCCGACGGGCTGTACCGGCATTGAAGCATATCCTGCAAGCTCGGTCCTTTGGTCCTGGAATGCTGCCTGCTTTGCCGTGGGCACGTCCGGCAAGGGCGCTTGCTCCTCCTCGATGTCTCTTCGTCGCATTGCGATTGGTATGGTTGCGTCTCTTTCCGCAAGCTCTCCCTTCATCGACACAATCTCGGCAGCCAAGGCGCCATTCTCTTCCTGGAGACTCGTGATTTTATCCTCAGCCTTCTGGGCTCTCTGCTGGAGGCAGATTCTTTCCTCTTCGAGCGCCTGAAGTTGTACAGCAACTTCCGCCCGCTCCTCCCGTGCCCTGTCCATGTCTGCCTTGTGCTTGTCCTGTGCTGCCGACTGGGCTACCACGATCGATTGGATCTCCGTCTTCACCGCTGCATTCTCCCTGGCTAGCTCTTCCACCCTCTCCTGCACGCCGTGCAACTCGCTACCTTTTGCTTCAAGCAGACTCCTTTGCGAGTGGATTGTCTCGTACAAGGTGCTCAGCTTCTCCTGGAGGGCGTTCAGTTCGCTCATGGGTTCTGCATCGCTTGAAGTCGCTCGATCGTCCCCGGCACGCTGCAGCTCGTGTATGATCCCATCTCTCTTGTGGAGCTCCTCTTTGTACACCCGAATCGTCTCCTGTGCAGCGCTCAGCTTGCCGTGAAGCTCCTCTTGGAGGGAGGTGGCGATATCCGCCTGCCGCTGCAGCTCGTGATTCAGTTTGGTGAGCGAGGCGAACGAGCGACTCAAGTGTGCGTCAACGACGCTCTGCGACGGCTCTGACTTCTCGATCTGCGCTGTTCGGACGTGGCTGACGAGGGCCGAGAGGTGGCCATTCTGGCTGCGGAGCTGGGCGAGCAGCTCGGAAGCCTGGAGGGCCCGGTGCCGCAAGTCCAGAACCTCTCCGCTGAGCACGGAGATCTTCCCTGCCAGCGAGATGTTGTCCACGCTCAGTTTCTCGGCCCTCCGGCGCTGTTCAAGCCCATCTTTCTTCGCGGCAAAGACGGTCTTTTGGAGGTTCAGGCGAGCTCTGGAAAGAACCACGATCCGCTCCTCGGCGTCGGCCCAGCGGGAATGAGCGTGCCTGAAGAGGCTCTCGAACTCGTCTTGGAACTGCTTCGGAAGCCTTGCGATCGCCTTGAGCATGCGCATTTCCGAGTCTCTGCGCTCGTCAATGTGGAGGAACCTGGCGTCGTCCCCGTCCAAGACAGGGGATTTCGCCGCGGGGCGCTTCCGCATCTGTAGGCCAAGCCGCTTGACTCCTTCCGACCAATCAGCACAGCATCCGTGAGAACGTCCCCCAAGCCATTCTAGTTGACCAGACTACACACTACACTCACCAAGCGATGATGACAGGGGCAGCGGCGTGGTGCCGGGCAGAACAGGCGCCTGCCCAATGCGCCCAAGGCGAAAGCTCCGCTCCGCCGCAGCTGTCGCCTCCGGGGCCACAGCTGCCTTCATCGTGGCCGCTTCCACCTCACTCCCCTTGCAGATGCTCTCCCAAGGCTACTGTACCCCACAAGGCACTCCCCTCGCAAAATCCAGTGCTCGGCTTGGCGCCGGAGCCCGAGTTCTGCCAGAAGAAGAACGACGTCAGATTCCGGACCAGAGTCCTGGTCCGGAATCTGACCGCGGAGTGACAGACGGAGAGTCGAAAAGTGACAGAAGGACCTTCCGGTTCGCGGAGACGTACGTGTCGAAAGCGACGCCGCGTCGCGCACGCGCGTTAGCCTGTCGCTATGCTTGGTCGCCTGGCAGCTTGCTGCCGATTGGCAGGGAGGCTCGGGGGAGCAGCTCGGGGCGTGCACATTGAGCAGCGCATCAAGGAGCTGGGATATGACCTGCCGGTGTTCCCGCCTCCTCCCCGTGGAGCCTACTGCCTAGCTGTGCGCAATGGAAACACCATGTACATCTCTGGCCACATTCCCCAGACTCCCGACGGGGAGCTGCTCACTGGACGAGTTGAGTACCTGCCCTGGTTGAGCCTCCGAGAAGCGTGTTGCAGCAGCTGCCTTCTTGGTTTCTTTCTCTGCAAGATGTCGCTGACCATGCCTTGCTTGCACTCGCACGTTCGGTATGACTGCTTCAATTCGCAGCTTGGCGAGAACATGACTCTTGAGGAGGGTCAAGCGGCTGCGGAGCTCATTGCGCTCAACATGTGCAGCACCATGCGGGAGGAGCTGGGAGATCTAGACAAAGTCAAGCATGTGAGGTTTTTTGTCCTGGCGGCGATGAAGCTTGCATCGGCTGATCAGGTCAGCACCGCGTGCCTAACCTACATTTCATTGACTTCGGCGTCAGGTGCTGCGCCTCACGGGCTTCGTCAACTCAGCGGCGGACTTCACCTTGCAGCATAAAGTGGTGGACGGGGCCTCCAACTTCTTCTGTAAGTGGCTTGAAGGGCAAGCTTGGTCATCCAATATAGTCTAACCAACGCACGGCACATGCGCTTTTCTCTCTCTCTCTTTCTATCTCTTACTCACTCCCACCCCTTCCCCAAATCCGTGGAAATCGGTAGGGAAAGTGTTTGGCGACAAGGGTGTCCATGCCAGATCCGCGTACGGCACCAGCACGTTGCCGCTTGGAATCCCCGTTGAGATTGAAGCGATCGTGCTCATCGAGGATTGAAGTACGGCTGACTTGTGATTATGGTCGACTTTCTTTTTAAGAGTGCGCTTGATCCTAGCTCCACTTGACGACAAAGGAAATTGGAAGCGCGTCTAAGAATGCCATCTGCTCATCTTGGGAAGCACTCGGCTCACGCTTTCCCTTCCGCTTCGGCGCTTTCAGAAGCCTGCGCTTCGTCTTTCCCGCCCTCATCAGAAGGCCCCTGTGCGAGAGCAGCCAAGTACATCCCTTTCGCCATGATCTGCGGATGCTCTGGGTGCCGCGCTGCCGCTGCCTCAATGTCACTGGAGGTTTCGCGCCCAAAAAAGTTAGGTTGCAATCCCACCGTCATGGAAGACTGATCAGCTCCGTACCTTCTCACTCTTGCCACCACACCTTCGCTACCGGGGTGCTTGCCAAGGACGCTCAAGACCCAGAAGGCCTCGGCCACAATATCTTCATCGTCGACGTGGGAACGCAAACAACTGGCCACCGCGACGATGCCTCCGTTCCGTGCGGCAAGCTCCACGTTGCCGGAGACGCCGAAGCACACGTGCCGGAAGAGCTTGAGCAGAACGAGCACGGTCTCCCGATCTTGCAGATGGCGTCCGAAGGCTCGAACGATGGCGGTGATCGCGCCACCTTTGGTAGCACCAGACCGTCGCAGCGGTCGCAGGTCAGAGCCTTTCCCGGTGCACGAGACCGCGACAGAAGTTGCATCTCGGCCGCGGAGTACCTTGTCCTGTCCTCTCCTTCTCGAGCTGCTTGCCGAACACCAGTCTGGAGATTGCTTCGGCAGATGTCTTGACAATTTCTGCATCTTCTGCGTCCAGCTCCGCCACTGCCTCGCCGAGGGTCTTGCGACCTGCGAAGCAGATTTTGCGGCTCAGGCTCTTGGCTCATCCCGCCAAATCCAATCCTGGCGTGGGCAGCCGGCCGCATTGGCTCGGCAGACCATCGAGAGCAGCACTCGACTCCAAATGGCACCTGGGGCGGACTCCTCTGCTGCTCCGGTTGCCTCCGCCGAGGCAGGCTCCTTGTTCTCTGCCATGCTCGGGGGCAGATGGGACCCCTGTCGGCCCGTCCTCGCGCCTACGACGCAGCCAGCTATCTATGGAGGTCACCGGGAGAACGAGAGGTCGAACTGCGTCCCCACCAAGGCGCAGAGGCCGCACGCGCACTTCAACCTCTGCCGTCGTCGCCTTCGTGTCGCGCCGTGTCGCGCAGCATGGAAGGAGTCTCTCTCATCTTCAGATCTGCCTTCCGCTTGCCCGCACGAGCCTTCACGCCTTCGATCCTTTGCCGCAAGATCCGTCCTGTTCGCACCTATCGCGAGGTACGGAGCATGTCGTGTGCGGCTAGCAAGCCACGGTGAGATCGTCGATGCAGCTCGGAAAGCACGGCGCCCACTACGTACCATGGAGCAGTCCGGGCTGAGCGCCTTCGAGACGTCAGCCGGTGCGCCAGCAACCCAGATGGTTTTGCACGGCCAATCCCGTAAGTTGTGGGAAGACGCCAGCTCCTCGTCAAGGGCTTGGTCGAGAGCTCCCCTCTGAGCTTCAGACACTTCCAGAGCTCGATCCTCCACCGCCGTTGCTTCTCGTCGAGCCTCAGCAAGGGTTTCAGCGGCTTTGTCAAGGGCGCGGTGGGACAGCTTGCCCGATCCTGCGAATCTCAGAACCTTCTCAAGCTCGGCGGAAGGGGCGCTCAGCAGGTCCGAGAGCCGCACGGTGAGCAAGGAGGTATGCGCCGCGACGTGGGAGATTCGGCAGTGCCATCGGACAAGCTGGACGAGCACTTGCTGGAGCTTCTCTCCGGACGGATCCAAGTCCACCACACTTTCCACAAGCGAAGAGGGCGCAAGCCTCAGAATGCGGGTGTACCCATGACTCTTGCCGTATCCATAAGGCGGTGCGTGCGTCGTTGAGATGATCTCCGCATCCACTCCATTCGCCATCAAAATCTGCCTCAGAGCGTCACCCACGCTGCTTGAAAGTCTCCCCGGCGGAGTGAGCAGAGCCAAGCGATCCTTTGAGGCGCCTTCCGGGACGCCAGCGAGGCATTTGTGGCCAATGCAGCTCCGCAGAGTGTTCAAGAAGTCGGCCTCTCCTCTCAGCGAGAAAACCTGCGGAGTGGCCGGAGCAGAGCGTTGACCATCAGCAGGGCTCGCAGCAGCAACATCCTGAATCGGCTCGGAAGCAGCCAGCTCCTCGGCAGGAGCAGGCGTCGTGGCCCATGGAGAGGAGCAGACGTATCCCATCATGGCGCCAATGCAAAGCCCGGCAGCAAAGATACCCAGTAGAAAGCGTTGCCTGTGCTTCATTGGCAAATCCAGCAAGGGATTCAGGACCCACGATCTTTTGACTTTGCGCAAGCGCAAGCTTCAGAGTCGCTCGGCGCCTCCGGAATGCACCGGCAATGGAACGCGAGGCGCTGCCGCCCAGACGAAGACGAGAATCTGTCGCTCAAAAGAAACCTTGAAAGATGAGATGCTTCCGCTCTGTCACATCTTCCGGTCTTCTTCGAGCTCTCATTCCCATTCACAACTATACACAGGAGTCGTTATTATATTATTATATTTTAACTTGTATTGATTATCATATTCATAAAATCGATTGGGAGAAGACGCTAAGATGACAATAGAAAATTATATGGTCGGATGCCACTTCGACGGGTGTGGGCGTTTTTTGGCGCATGAGACGCAGATCCGCTCACGTTTGGCACGGAATCCTCTTTGTTGAGGCACTTGCTGTGGAGGGATGAGCGACGAAGAGTATGAATACGACTACGGCAGCGACGGAGACGAAGACGAAGATGACGATGCGGGAGCCATCGAGATCGAGAACGCGTTCTACGAAGGCGACGACTGCAAGGTGCGTTGAATCGTTGATCGTTTCTTTGGCTTTTGTCTGGAGGCCTGGAGCTGTGCTCTTTCCCGGTGCTCCTGATAGCGCTTGTATTCAGTCTTGCGAAGATTTTCTAACGCTTTGGCGCCGGGTTCCGTGGATACTCCGGCCTTTTCTGGTCTGCAGGTGGAAGACCCCGGGCGTGCCCTCGAGATGTTCAACCGGGTGATCAGTCTCACCGAGGACGACGATGAGGGCGAGAACCTGAAGTGGCGCTTCCGCGCGCTGGAGAATATCGTGATTCTGCACGGTGTCCTGGGGGACGCGGAGCAGATGCTGGCGCGCTACAGGCAGATGATGGAGTACATCAGCATGGTCACGCGGAACGAATGCACCGACAGCATCAACAAGGTCCTGGATAGCGTGAGCAACAACACCAGCCTGGCCAACCTGCAGAGCGTGTACGAGATTACGCTGCAGGCGCTCAAGAACGCGAACAACGAGCGCCTCTGGCTGAACACCAACATCAAGCTCGGCCGAGTGCACCTGGAAGCCAAGAACTACTCTCGCGTTGCGGAAATCGCCCGAGAGCTACAGGAGGCGTGCCGTCTGCCGGATGGCACGGACGATTTGCCAAAGGGGAGCTACCTCCTGGAAGCCTACGCCCTGGAGATTCAGCTGTGCACGCAGACGCACAATACTTCTCGGATGAAGGAGATCTACCCGAAGACAGAGGCCCTGAACGCCGCGGTGGCCGATCCCAGGTGAGCCGGCAATTGCCCCGCGCCTCCAGTCGAACCCGGCCCGCGACGCTAAGCCTTGGCCCGGTCTCCTCCGCCAAGGATCATGGGAATCATCCGCGAGGAAGGAGGCAAGATGTTCATGGGTCTGGGGTCCTGGTCCGAGGCCTACAACGAGTTCTATGCGGCCTTTCGAAACTATCAGGAGGGAGGGAACCCGCGGGCGAAGACCTGCCTGAAGTATGTGGTGTTGTCGAACATGCTGGCTCTGTCCGACATCAACCCCTTCGCGGCGCGGGAGGCGAAGGTCTTCCAGGACGACCGAGAAATCATGGCCATGATGGATCTTCGGATGGCGTACGAGTCGAGTGACATGCAGGGCTTCGATCGCATCCTGCAGAACAAGTCGAACAAGATCCTGGAGGATGAGTACCTGAAGATGTTCGTGGAGCGGCTGCGGAACCGAATGAGAGAGTCCGTCCTGCTCGCGATGGTGAAGCCCTACGTGCGCATCGAGATGCGCTCAGTGGCGCAGGAGCTCAACATAGAATCAGACGCGGTGGAGAAGATAGTGGTGAACCTGATCCTGGACGGGCGGGTGAAGGGCCGAATCGATCAGGTGCACGGATGCATCATTCTGGACAAGGGCACCGAAGCGCAGACTGTCGGCAAGGAGTACGAAGGGCTCCGGGGCTGGTGCAAGGCTCTGCATGACTTCAACGAGCACATCTGCGCCAAGGTGCAGTAAAGCGCATCAAGAAACAAGTCTATTCGAGGTCTGCGCCCGCCGCGCTATCCGCCGATCAAAATCATCGCTCGATTCTCTCCTTTCGCGATGCTCTCGCTGTCGCTGTGGCCTCCGAGCTTGAAGTGCTTGCCACGCACGGCCTTTCCAATCTTCTCCAGCAGCTCGTCGCGCGTAGCTCCGCGCCGCAGCTCGTCTCGCAGGGACAACTTCTCGTCGCCGAAGAGGCAGACCTTCAAGCGCCCGTCTGCGGTGATGCGCAGTCGGTTGCAAGATCCGCAGAAATGCTCGGTCATGCTGGTGATGAAGCCGACGCGGCCGCGGTGCCCGTCCGCGCGGAACCACTTCGTCGTGTCGTTGGGGTTGAAGTCGGTCACGTCGCTGCTCAGGTTCCCAATCGTGTCCAGCATCTCCTGGTAGGAAACAAACGTCGAGCTGTTCCATCCATTCTTGTCGAAGGGCATCCACTCGATGAATCGCATGTCCAGGTCGGCGTCTCGCGTCATGTCTACAAAATCCCGGAGCTCGTCGTCATTCACATCGCGCATCACGACGCAGTTTACTTTCACGCTCTTGAAGCCCATGCTCGGAGCCGCCTCCAACACGCTAAGGACGCGATGGAGACCTGGTCACGGCAAATCGCAGCGACGAGCTCAGACCCTCTCCTTGCCGAGCTGCTCGAGCGGCATCCCAGGGCGTACCTTTCCTCCGGGTGATCTTCTCAAACCTATCGGCGTGAAGCGTATCGAGGCTCACGTTGAGGTGCGTCAGCCCAGCGTCCCTTAGCACCCGCAGCTTCTCCGGAGTGAGCAAGATGGCGTTGGTCGTGATCCCGATGCTCGTCAGCTCGGATCGAAGGTCCCGCATGCCGGCGAGGATGTCCGGAAGATCCCTTCGCAGCGTGGGCTCGCCCCCCGTGAGGCGCACTTTCCGCACGCCGGCCGCGGTGAACATGTCTGCCAGCTGCAGCACCTCGTCGGTGGTCAGCAGCTTGCCCGACGGGCTCACCGGCACGCCCTCCTCGGGCATGCAGTACACGCAACGCAGGTTGCAGCGCTCCGTGAGCGAAATTCGGAGATAATCGTGGAAGCGCCCGAAGGTATCCGCGAGCGCCTTCTGCTCCACTTCTCTCTCCAGCGGTCGCGCCCCGTTGGAGACCACCGACAACTGCGTAGACAACGCCCGGGCAAAGCGAGGCCTCGCCATTGCGGGAAAGCGCTCCGGGCGGCAGCTTGAAAAACAGGACGCGGGCTGGAGCCTCTTTCGGGCGTCGCGGCGGGGCTCATTTTGAATTCTGTCACCTTGCCCGCGGTGTGTGGGAATGGGCCAATCACGCTTGGAGACAAGTTGGTGAAGCGGGGAGCATAACCAATGAAGAGGATGGACTTCCCTTGAAACTACAGAAAGAACTATTCTTGCTGCTGCATTAGTTCAGGAAAGGGAGTTCGATTCGCATCGGCATTGGTTGATGATGAAAGTTCAATCTTCGCAACCAGGACGTCAAAATCGGCATACAGTTGACGTCCTCAGTCCTCAGTCCTCAGTTCAGGTTTTTTGACGAATGAGGAGTAGACCAGAGTTTTCAAAATAAGAAGTTCCAATATGAAAATAGTTAAAATAAAATATGTCTGATGCTATAGATGGAGACCTGAAGTTTTTGGAATTCAGAATTGTTTGCTTTGGTATCTGTCCCGACTCCGTTCAGCCCGCCCGATTGCATTCAAAGGACCTCGTTTCCCGCGCAAAACCAGATTGGAGTCGAAGTCAAGTTTCGCATCTCCCTCACCCGCCAGTGCCGCATTTCGAGGGCGGCTTTCCTGCTGCGCGACGCATTCGCTTGTGCTTAGCACTCAGCTCCTGTGCGCGCGCACGCGCTCTCCGTGAACCTCCAGCTCGACCGAGTCCCCTGTGGCGCCAAGGATGTTCTACTCTCAGCTCATTCTGGCCAAGAAAGGGCCGCTGGGCAAGATCTGGCTCGCCGCGCACTGGGACAAGAAGCTCACGAAGGCGCAGATCTTCCAGACGGACATCTCGTCCTCGGTGGAGTCGATCGCGAATCCGGGGGTGCCCTTGGCGCTGCGCGTGTCGGGCCATCTCTTGCTGGGCGTGGTGCGCATCTATTCGCGCAAAGTGAACTACTTGATGACGGACTGCAGCGAGGCGCTCTCGAAGCTCAAGATGGCCTTCCGCCCCGGCGTGATCGACCTCCCTCCGGGACAGCTCACGGCCGCGCAGTCGCAGCTGAACGTCGGAGACTTCGGCGTCTTCGACCAGTCCTTCGACACGCAGGGTAGCATCTCTCTGGACGCGCTGCCCCAGGTGGACGCGTGGCTCACGAAAGCGGGCATGACCACCGCGCGGAGAGAGGACATCACGCTCGACGAGTCGGAACTGATGCTGGATGCGCCGAGCTATTCCTCGAGTTCCAGGACAGGCACGCCCCTCTCCGCGCGCGACTTGAACTCCCGACGGATCAGTGATATCGAGTTTGCGCGTGACGGATCCAGGAGCTCGCTCGGAACGCCGATTCGCCTCAGCTTGGACCTCCCAGAGATGGGCATGGACCTCGCTCCGGTCGATGAAGACATGGACCTCGCTCCCGTGCAACCCGACGAGCTGGTGCTCGAGACCGACGCGAACGCCATGGAAGAAGGCCTCGAACTCGAGGGCGACGACGCGCCTTTGCCCGTCGACGACGTCTCGAGAATGTCTCTGGACATCCTGGGAGAGGCAAAGAAGGGCGGCGCGTCCGAGGACGAAGAGGAAGAAGAGGAAGGAGAAGACGATGACCCTGCGGAGAGCCAGCTTGATGGGGCGACTGGCAAGCCGGCAGCAGATTTGGATGCCATCTCGGAAGAGACGATCCTGCCACTGCCGCAGAAGAAGAGAAAGGCCAGGCGGAGGAGGCTTCGCATAGATGCTCAGACGACTCTCGCCAAGGAGGACGTGAAACAGCAAACGAAAGATCCGCGACCCAAGGATCTGATGAAGCCTCGCGGTGGCCCACGTGGCGCCCGCTCCGCCGAGCGGCGTCGCAAGACTCGAGCAGGGCGGCTTCGCATGCCCTTCATGGAGGATGTGGCCCCGCAGTTGCGGAAGCTCTTTGACGTCGCCATGAATCCGGACAAGATCCCGACGAAGCTTCGCTTGTCCGAGGATGAGATTGAAGCCGTGGAGCAGGAGAGAGCTCGCGACGCCGAGATGTCCAAGGACGGTGCGAACGTCGAAGCAAGCGCAGATTATAGCGAGATTGAAGTTGCGCGAGAGAAGGATGACACCGTAGACATGGGAATCCCAGAGGAGCCTCTGCCCTTCTCCCCCGGCAGCGCCCGCAGTATCCCCGACGGGATGGATGAGGCACCTCTTTCCAACTCCTTTGACGAGCCGTCTGGCATACTGGGAAAGGACCTCGACGAGGAGCAGCCTCTCGCCGACGAGCATGAGCAGCTTGACCTTCCTCCAGGCGGTGATACTCCCAGAAGCGATGCGGCAGTAGACGTTAGCCCCGCCCGCCGCCACCGGCTTTCCAACAAGATTGCTGCAGTGCTTGAGGAAGAGTTCTCGAAGGCGCAGTCGGAGGTCAGCATGAAGTCGATGCTCAAAGGCACGAAGAGGAAGGAAGCTGCGCTGGCGTTCTTCCAGCTTCTGCAGCTGAAAACCTGGAGCAAGGTGAACTTGGAGCAAGAAGAACCATTCGGCGACATTTTGATATCGGCGACAGATCGCTTTGGTGAGCCGAACGAGTCCATGACGGCAGAGCAGTAGAGTTTAGACACGTGCTTTGTTCGATGGTGTCCAGACTTCGTGGAAGAAATGAAGCACAGTTACGTGGCGTCTTGATCCTCGTCGTTGGCGTCTTGATCCTCGTCGTTGGCGTCTTGATCCTCGTCGTTGGCGTCATCGTCGTCGTTGGCGTCATCATCGTCCCCAAAGTCATCGTCGTCATCGTCGTCGTCCCCGAAGTCATCATCATCATCATCATCACCATCATCCTTTTCCCCGGCTTTGTCAGCATCCGCGGCAGCATCCACGGCAGCATCTTCGTTCCCTGCCGTCTCGGGGGCACGGGCCGCAGCAGACTCGCCAAGGTCTCCTGCGTCCCGTGCCACAGCTGCGTCGTCTCCCCCGTCGCCATCGTCCTCCTTTTCTTGACTATCCGCGACCTCATCCATGAGATCCTCGTCATCATCGCCATCTTCGTCGCCCTCGCGACTGTACAACTGATCCACGCGCATCTCTGAGGGCGCCCCGTTCCCGTTTGCCGCAGCGTCCGCTTTCTCGTCCTCCTCTTCGTTCTGCGCCTCGTCAAGCTCATCGAGGGCTCGCTGGTCTTCTTCCCAGTCTCGCCCATGAATACGGATTGCTGCTTCTAGACCACGCTGCTGGATCTTCTCTATCTCGTTGGGCTCCCGTCGGCCCAGCGCCACCTTGTTCCGCACCTTCGGGTTCCTCCCCTTGGAGAAGGCTATCTTGTTTGGAAGATCGCAGTACGTGGCTTCTGTCCCGTCCTCGCTGAAGTGAATCACGATGTGCGAGATACCGGAGTCGGTCACCGAGAAGACGTAGTCCCGGACATGCTGGCACTCCATCTCCTCTTCCGACACCTCCTGCGGGACGAACAGCTCTCCGTAGAAATGGCCGGTGCCGAACTTCTCCTCCGCCGTCCTCGCGTTGAGGACGATCGCACGCGACAATCTCTGTCGCTTCCTCGCTCGCTCCTCCCCGTCCGCAGCACCTCCCAGCACGAACGTCGGATCCTCGTCGACGAGCGCGTTCTGGAAGGACTGCCCCCAGCTCTCCTCGTCCGGGAAGAGCGGAACGACAGACTTCACCTTCACATTCCCGGTGCCAGGATACCTGGGCGGCTGTCGCGCCTCCCTGAAGCGCGCCTCGATGTACTGCGGCCGGTGGATCAGCTCCGTGGTCTCTTCCTTCTTCGTCTCCTGCTGCTCAAACTCGCGCAGGTCTTCCGCGTTCTCAAAGGTCTTCTGCATACCGTCGGCGTCGGCCCGGAACTTGTGCGCATTCTTGTACAGGTTGTTGTGCGAGTGCGTGCCCTTGACCAGCCAGCTCACGTCGCTGCGCGTGGCCACCGCCGACTTGCCCTTGGTGTACGACACGATCCGGTGGTCCTCCGGCGCCAGCGCGCCACCGCTGGGGGTGTAGGCCATGGGGTCGATGAGGTCCATCCTCAGGCCCAAGTCGCCATTGGTATGCAGATCCCATTTGTAGCTGCTCTCCAGCGTGGTGGTCCTGTAGGGCACAAACTGCCGCAGATCCAGCTCTTCCTCCTCCAGATACGGGCCGCTGGGCGGCGGCGGCAGCGTGTTGCTGAACACGAGTCGACATGCGAAGTCCGGAAGCAGCTTCCAGCTCCTACTCTTCTCCTTTCGTGACCTACAGGCCGTCGAAAACCTTCATCGTGAGACAAAATCTGCGATGTGCGGCCCCAAACCACCCGAAAGGGAGCAAAGAAGGTGGAGAGGAGCCGCCGAGTGCGACGCGCGCGCACCTCGAATGCCGCTCCTCCGAGCGCTTCGATTCGCTGTGTCCCGACATGCGACGCTACGTGGCTGGTGAATAGAAGGGACAACGACACAGACGCTCCGGCGCTTCTGGTCTCCGGCTGCGGCGCTGGTGCGTCTCCTCTGCTACAGCTAAATTGAAAATATACAAAACGTAATTATAATTTATTCAAGACTATTGTGCCATATCATACCGGAATACCGTAGGCTTTCCAAGTCCTGAGAGATCCCGAGGATCCGCTCCGCCGAAGACGCCGCCGCCAGTGGCGCCATGTGGTACATCAGCGTGGCGTCTGCCTCCGGTGGGGATCCAGATGGCCTCCGGTACTTCGTGCGGCCAGGGGTGCCTTGTGCAATCGGGCGCAAAGGCTCCAGCCTCGACATCGTTCTCAAGGACGACGCCAGCGTCTCCAAACGCCACTGCACGGTCGAGCTGGTGCCGTCTCCGAGTGATGTCGGGGGCGACGTCGGGCATCGCCTTCGAGTGACAGACCATGGAAGCAAAAAGGGCACGAAAGTGCGCTTTCCGGACGGGAGGGAACAGCTCCTGGAGGCAGACAGCCTCGAAGCCCCTTGCGATGTGGAGCTCCAGCTGGCGCGCACGCGGCTGAAGCTGGGTTCTCTAGGCTGGCGTTTGTGCTTCACGTATGGCGATGGCAAGGAGGCCGCTTCGGAGCTGCGAGCAGGCAGAGAAGAAGCGGAAAGGCTGGCGGAAGCCGTGGGAGTGCCTTTCCACATGGAGTTTCGGCCGGCCTGCACCCACCTGGTATGCGCCGAGGGCCGCACAGTCGGCGTGTCGGCTAGGGCGGCGGCTGCGGTGATTAGCGGGGCCAAAATTGTGTCACAAGACTGGCTGCGCAGCCTTCGAGAGCTGCCTCAGGGCTCGCCGGACTTGCCCGACGCCGATCTGCTGACGTTTCGGCCGCGGATGGACCCGAAGCTCTTGCAGCATGTGCGCGGGAGTCGCTCGGACTTGCTGCGAGGAGTCTCTGTGCTCATGCTGACAAAGGATGAGGACCTCGTCGCCTGCATTTCGTTGACGAATGGATTTGTGCAGCTGCTCGCCTCGGGCACGGGAGCGAAGGACAAGCGTCTGAGAAGGAGGCAGATGCAAGACGCGGTCAAAGCGGGAAGCCAGTGCATGATACTTCAGGACGATGCCAATGCGGACCACGACGCGTTTGAGCAGGCGGAGTCCATGGGAATCGCCACAGTCGAGGGGTCGGCCTTGGTCGAGTACCTCCTGTGCGCCGACGAGCTCAGCGCAATAGACGGAAGCACCGTCTTCGGCGGCTCGGATCGGAAGCCGCGCGGCAAGAAAGGATCAATAGAGAAAGACGATGAAACTGGGGATGAAACTGGAGACGACACCGGCGACGAAACCGGCGACGACACCGGCGACGACACCGGCGACGACACGGACGATGATAGTGGACAAGGCAAGGCGAGGTCTGGACCTGGCCGTGGATCTGGACCTGGATTTGGCGAAGCAGGGAAGGTGGAAGCAGGGGCGAACCATGGGAACAGAAGCAAGGCGGCGGTGGCGTCAAGCGCCGTGGAGCCAAAGGATGGAAAAGCGGTGGCGAAGAAAGTCTCGCAGATCCCCGCAGCTGGCGGATGGATGAGCAAGGAGAAAGACGGGCAGTCTGACGAGGGGGAGATGGTGGTGGAATCGTCGCCTACAGACGAAAATTCCACAGCGTCATCGTCGCGGCAGAGAGCGACAACAACACTGCGGGGGGTGGTGCCCCGCAACGCCAGGAAACTTGACAATGGCTGGTACCAGCGCGAGGTCCAGCCGCTGGAGCAGCAGCTCAGACCTCATGCCATCAAGCGCGTCCTCGGAGGCGTGGTGCAGGAGCAGGGCGAAGTTGAAACGGTTGAAGCGGCGCTCGTGCACATCTCAAACGTGACGACAGTGCGGCAACGCGAGTCGGTGAAGAAAAGCGGGCGCGCGAACTTCAAGCGGTTCAAGAAGAACCGCGTCCCGCAACCGGTCGAGGCCATCCGAGTGGAGCAGATGAGCAAGCTTCTGCCGAAGGAGAGCGAACGCCAACTTCAGTTGCGGAGGGAGGCGTTGGAGCAAGAAGAAGTCTTGCAGCAAGGGGAGGAGCTCTTCAATCTCGATGCGGTCGCGGACTCCGCCGTGAAGCGAAAGCGACGGCGGTACTAGCTGCTCTCCACTGGAACCTGCTCGAGGGTCCAAAGCTCCAACTGAGAGAGTCGCCAAGAACGAAGGCCGTGCTGGTGGAGAGGGTGGAGAGGAAGGGAGGAAGGCGTCGCGAGTACTTGGGAGAGATATTGGAGAATTCAATCAGCTGGAGGATGTCCTTGCGGAGTCTTTGCTGTTCTTGTCACGTAAAGTTTGCATCGTCCATCAGGAACTCCATGAGCGCAGCCTCTTCCTCTGCCGCGGAGCTCTTGGGACTCGATGAATCGCGGCCGGTGGGCGACATCTTGCTGAGCTCGACCGCTGCGGTGGTCCGCTCCAGAATGGGGCTCGCCGACTTTCGAGGACTCGTCTGATGCTCCTCCCCTTCCTTGATGATGACGATGACCGTGACGTTGTCCTTGCTACCAAGTCTATCGATCGCGTCGTTCACCAGGTATTCGGCGATGCCATCCGGCGACATGGCCTGCTTGTAGAGGCAGTTCTTGACCTTGTCAACCGATGCTTGATTTGAGACGACGTCCCAAAACCCATCGCAAGCCATGATCACAAAGTCACAGTTCGGCGTAAGCGGCAAGTAACTAAACTCCGGCTTCGAAGTGATGAATTCATGACCATGCTGCTTGAGATCCCGATCCCCCAGTGCCCGGGTCAGGGCAAGCTGGCCAGCCACGCGCCCGTTCACGATGAACCCCCCGCGATCGACGATTCGTGCCACCTCATCAGGACGCGTAGGCTTCGCGTCCTTCGTGACAGGCACTGCCATGCCGTCGATGCAGGCGACCGCTCGGCAGTCGCCGACGTTCGCCGCCAGGAGATATGGCTGTGGGCCCGAGAAACACATGAGAGCAACGAGGGCGGTCGATCCGCACAGACCCATGGTGTCCGGATGTCCGCAGAAGGCGCCGTCCACCGCGTCGAGGGCGCTCATGAGCGCCTCCGCCTCCAGCTTCTTGGCGTCCTTGTCGCGCGGAACTCCATCCCCGTGCAGCCGCGTCAGCGCTTGACTGAGCGCCACGGGGAAGTGCGTCCGTGCAAAATGGGAGCACTCGGACCCGCCATGCCCATCAAAAACGCAGTACAAGCTGTAGCGGCAGCCACATGTCTTTGCCATGAAAGGGTGGGACATGACGATGGCGTCCTCCATGCTTCGTCTCATGCCTTGGCGGCAGGTGTGTGCAGCTGCGTAGCTCTCGAACTTCCAGTGTACGTTCGGCTCGCCACGAAGATGCTGTCGACTGCGCCGTCTTCGCGGCGCGATGTGCTTGACATTGACCCCTTCCTTGCTGAAGAGGTTGCGGACCGCATGCGCGCACATGCACAGCGAGTACGCACTGTTCCATCCCACGTCTCCATCCTGCGTGATGGCGAGCATCAGCTCGCGCTGCTCGCCCTCCGCCGTCGTCTCCGCCGCGTTCTCCTTCGTCTTCCTTCTCGTCTCCTGGCTCGTGTCCGGCAGATCGGAGACTCCAGCCCTTCCGGTCACCCCTGGACCCGGGCAGCTCCCGCTCGGACCAGCGGCACCGGCCGGCGGCGTTGGCCGCCTCCGCTTCCCCGCAAAGCACCTGGGATCGCCTGTCAGCTTGGCATGCAGCCCCAGCAACGCAAAGCAGTGCAGCGCCTGGGCGCACCTGGGCGGCTTGAGCGGATACTCCTTGGGCACTTCCATGTAGAAAGGCCAGCCGATGTCCAGCGAGACGTCGAAGGCCGGCTGGATCGTCACGGAAACGACCGTCTCCTGCTCGTCCTGGCCCTCCACGGCCTCGACGTGGAAGCCCTCGGCGCAACGGAGCTCGCTCAGCTCCTTGTCGAGGCGCGCGGGCAGGATCTGGAAGCTGCCCGCCCTGCGGGGCCCCTTGGTGCCGAAGGCATTCATGCTGATCTGCAAGGGGAGCACTGGGACTCGCGCGACGTCCGCCTCTGACGCGGCCGCATTTGCAGGCGGCTCCACCCTCTTCAGACCACCTGCTAGAGGTCAGCCCCCCCTCAGCACCACCACCTGGAGCGGCCCAGTGCGGCAGCGGCGGCGTAGGCGCCCGAAGCGTCCGAATGGTCCCAAACTAGCAACGACCCTTCCTCTCCTGAAACTGTTGAACGTTGCGGGGCTGTGCTACTGGCGGGTAGTCTGACTAGGATCAATCCTGCCAGAATTTTTCAAAGCACAGCGGCATAGAAAGATACGCGTGACGTCAAGGGACTGATAAGGATTGGTCATACTACAAAATTGTGGACGACCATTGACCCGATTGGGCTCCATTCCTTCCACTCGCCATTGAATGAGCGGATATTTGGCAGCAGAAATGCGAGCATCCACAAATCAGGAGACGGAAGGGATTGAACTCCCCTATTTTGCTCTTCGAAAGGGGCGCCACCATGAACAGAGGTCACGGGTTGGAAGAGCCAGAACGGACTCCGAAACTCCGCCGCTTCTTTCGCTCAGCCTCTGGTGTTCTGCGGCCTTTCGTGCCCCAGTGGCGCTCCGGAGACTCGGATGAAGGTGTCCCAGTCGGGAGACGTGCGCGCAGTGGGATTCTCGCCGATGCTGCCTGTCTTCATCCGCGGTGACGTGGTGCTCCTGGGCGCTGTGCTCACTTTCTGCTCGACTGCAGCGGCTGTGTTCGTCATTGCAGCGCTGGAGAAGGACCTCGGCAGCGGGGACTTCCATCTTGGAACCGCACTGCAAAACGACACTGCTGGCCGCATCGGCAAGATCGGCTTTGGGCTCTCCTCGCTATGGCTCCTTATCACCTTCCTTGCGCGCTACTGCTACATGTGGAACCAGGTGAGGCTCGGTGTTGTGTGGCGAGCGCAGTGCGGAAGGCAGAACAGAGAGACTCGGACCTGACAGTTGCCTCTCCCGCTACTCTTGGTGCTCTCTGTGTAGGTCTTCTGCAGCGGCTGCAAGCGAAAGACTACGGCGCTGCGCGGCAACGGCGCGGCGCTTGTTGCGGGAGTTGCAGCCATTGTGGGCGTCGCAGGGATGCTGGAGTTTCCCGCGCGAGGAGCGCACCTCGTGGCACACCTGGCCTTTGCCGGGCTTTGCTTCGGTGGCTTCATCATGGCCGGCATCATCCATGTCTTGCTCGATGTGGCCGTGCATGAGCATGCCAGGGAATGCTCCCTTTGGCGATTAAGGTCTGGCTGGTCGAGCGGCACGCCCCTCCAAAGTTCTTTCGACGCCCGGAAGGGTCCCTTACACGATTGCTGCTCTGTCGCAGAGTGCTTTTCGTGGTGCTCGCTGCCACGTGCTTCATTGGGGTCTATCTCAGCCTCCACGTTTCGACGCTGGCGAACTATACTTCGATCATGGAAATCGTCATACTGTCGTCGACAGGTGCGGACAAAGCATTCGTCTGCCGCAATCCCTTATGCTGTGTCTTCGCTTTGGTGCGTGCGCTTCGGCTGACCGAATCTTCCTCCTTCGTTCCGTTCTTCCTTCCAAACCTCAGTGTTCTACCTCCTCACGTGGCACGGGCAAATGAGGAGGTATCATCTGGTCACCGTCGCTTCCTGGGACCCGGCCATGAACAGCTACATTTCTGAGCTGCTCAAGCGCCACGAGGTGCAAGGCACAGCGGAGCCATGAGCCCGTCGGCACTTGATTCGCCGCGTATCTTGGATGGACCTTGCGCTCTGAAGAGGACGCCGGACACGAGCGCGCTCCGAGGCTCGACTGATGCGCTCCTGGTCTACCGCAAGAGCAGGTGATCAGGTGATGCAGATCCGCCGCAACGGAGAAGAACCCCCCTGGCTCTGATGTGCCACGCTTGCGCTGTTCATGGGAGGCTACGGTGCAACGCTGTAGCCTGCAGTGGCATCTGCGCTTGCGATTGAGTGGCGGTTGGCTGAGATATGGAAGGCTGTGCGCTGCCTGAGCTCTATTCAAAGTCCCCGAATTCGTCGTTGTCAAATTCGTCATCGTCAATTTCGTCATCGTCGTCGTCGTCGTCGTCATCGTCGTCGTCGTCATCGTCGTCGTCGTCATCGTCGTCGTCGTCGTCGTCATTGTCGTCGTCGTTGTCGTCGTTGTTTCCCATCGCTGCGGTAGCCGAGTGCACGCCCGCCGACGGCTGCACCTGCACCATCGTGGGGTGCGCGAGTCTTTTCTGTGAGCGCAACTGCGTTGGTGCGACATCCAGCTGCTGCAGCTGGGATCAGGATGAAGATAAGGAACCGATCGTTCATTCACTGCCGGGCTCTCCCTCGTCCTGCTCCTCATCGGTGGGCTCGTACACGATATGCATCGCTAGGATGCGTCGATTCGGCGTCTTCCCAGAATCATCCTCGTCATCTTCGAATTTCACCCAGACTTCGTAGGGCGGCGATCGATCGGTGTTGGTCTTCACGGGATCCTTGCTGATGATCGCCTTGTAGAAGGACGTGGTGTCCGGGAAGACCGCGAGGACGCGGTCGCCCTTGCTGAGTCCCGAGATCTCATCCTCGAGGCGGATCACGTCCTTGTAAGGCAGCTGAACGGTGCTTTCGTCGTCCTCGTCCTTGACCTCGTACATCCGCGTGCCGAGGTTGTAGCTGATGACGCCGGCGAGGATCCACGAGGAGCCCTCCCCATCAACGCTGATCCTCGCAGCCACTTGCTCCCCGACCTTCGCCGGGATGTCGGACAGCGCATTCGTCCGCCGCCGCTTCTTATTCGCCGCAGCGCCTGTGGGATGTTCCCTGGTGTGAGTCGACGCGGGTCTTTCGCGCGCTCTCTCTGCCTGTACGCACCTTCGACGCCCATGGTGAGGCCACTTTCGTTCACGAAGTAGTCCACCACGTCTTCCTCTTTGATCATCCAGTCGTTGAAGTGGCTGCGGCGGCGCAGAGAGCAGTTCCAAGGTGAGCATGCAGTTGAACTCCCAAGCGACCGACTTGGGCGCGCACCTCTCCACCTGCTTCACCAGCTGCTCTCGCGTGGCGTTGGCTTCTATGGACTGCCAGTGAAAATTCAAGTACGAGCGCAGCGCCTTGTCCTGCGGAGATAAGCGCGTAAGATGAGAGGCGGAGAGGCGGAGAGGCGGAGAGGCGGAGAGGCGGAGAGGCGAAGAGGAAGAGGAAGATCAGCAGCGCTGATCTCCGCGCCATCGCGAGCTTCCGACGCCGCTCGAGGCTCTCACCGACAGCACAGAGAATTGGAGAGCCATGGTTCAGGGGCGCACAGCAGACGGCGCCAATCTTGCGCGCGACCGAAGCTATAGAAGAGCAAACAAGAGGGCGCAAGCAGCTTTTTGGGGGGGAATTGGAGAGACCAAAATCCTGTTGGTCTCTCTGTCCCTCTCTGTCTTGTCTGTCCCCATTCTATGATGTGTATCATAGATACATATCGATTTTAGGACAGCCTCCGAAGCTTGTCCTGACCCTTGATTGGCCCCGTTGTTGATGCCACATAACCACTTTCCATGTATCCAATCACGTGCATCCATCTAGAGATCGACAGGCTTCGCGGCAATACCACGGCCATATATGTGCAGATGACGTTGCGGGGTCAAATGCGTCGCCTTCTTTCCCGCGAAAACCCTTCGTTGAGAGCTTCGGTTGCAGCCTCCCAAGTCCCGTTTTCCCCTTCGCCATGGCCACTGATAAGGTGGCTCCGACGCCCGCGGCGCCAGCGTCGGCCCCGGTGCCTCCGCTGCGAGAACCGCTGCTGCTGGAGGGGATCCTCCGGCACTTCGCTCCGAAGATGGACGAGAAGCTCGTGCGGGTCATCACCGCGCTGGCGCGGGCCACCTTGCTCATCGCCAGGAAGCTTCGGGTGAGCAGTGGGAGCAAGCTGGTGGGCTCGCAGAACGCCTTCGGCGATGCACAGCTGGAAGTGGACGTGGCCACGGACGCCATCGTCTTCGAGATGCTGAGGCAATGCGGCGCCGTCGCCGTGGCGGCCAGCGAAGAGACGCCGGAGCAGACGGATCTCGGAGGAGAGGGCTACTCGGTGGGCTTCGACCCGCTGGACGGCAGCAGCGTCATCCCGGCCAACTTCGCCGTGGGCAGCATCTTTGGCATCTGGCCAGGCGCAGGGCTGCTCAACCGCACTGGGCGCGAGCAGGACGCCGCTTGCATGGCCGCGTACGGCTCGCGGATCACCATTGCAGTTGCTCTTGGATCGCGCGTGACGGAGGGCCCACCGGTGGCCTTTGAGCTCACCTTGCACGGTACGACACTCCCGCATCATCGTCGATTCTTCAGTGCATGGCGCCTAACCCAGGGGTTTCCGAATGGTTGGACGCATCGCAGAGGACACGGTGGAGACGGAGTACCCTTTTGTGGCGGTGTCCGAGCAGGATCAGATCTCGTGGATGGTCACGGAAGAGAAGTTCGACGTGGCGCCCGCGGGAAAGACGTTTGCGCCCGGCAACCTCCGTGCGACGGCCGACAACCCGCGATACATGGAGCTTGTGCAATACTGGATTAGCGAGAGATATACGCTTCGATACACCGGAGGAATGGTGCCGGACGTGTACCACATCCTGGCCAAGGGCAAGGGCATCTTCAGCAACGTCGCGAGCCCGTCCGCCAAGGCCAAGCTGCGGCTCCTCTACGAGGTGGCGCCCATCGGCTTCATCATGGAGGCCGCGGGGGCGGAGACCTGCACGGTGCCCAAGGTCAAAGCGGACTCGGACGATCCGCCAGAGCCTATGAGCGTCCTTGACGTACCGATCGATCACCTCGATCGGAGACTCGGAGCATGCTTTGGCGGCACGGAGGAGGTGGCCAAGTACAAGCAGGTCATGTTCGGATAGAGGGTTCTCGCGGTGAGACAGGTTGCATCGAAAGAAGGACTTCTACATGCAGTCGCCGTGTCTCGGGGTCGTCTCGTGCCGTGGGCTCCGCCCACGGCCTTCTTCTTCTTCTTCGTCGCGGATGATTCGGCTTCTGTGCGTGGTTCGTCTTTCTTGCCTTCCCCGTGACTACATTGGGTTCACGCCGTCAATGCTCGGCGGCGCTCTGCCACCCCGGATGCCTGCGCTGTAAGCATCCGCGATGACATCTCGCCTGGAGCGGGTGCTCTTGCCCATGCTGAAGGGCGAGTCCACTGCTTTCCCAAAGCGCGCGACCGCGTGCTTGTGAATTGGTCGAAGCTGGCCGGTGTTGTTCACCATGGGGCACGAATCGCGGACGATCTCGCTGCTCGTGGCCAGCAGGAAGGACACGAGCTCCACCCGGGACATGGCATGCTTCCTCCAGGCACTGCTCTCACGCAGGAGCTCGGACGCCCTCTCCTCGGCTGCTTGCCACATCTTCTCGCGCTCCTCGGCTGACTCCTTCGTCAGCGTGTGGTCCAAGCCCCACAGCAGTATGCCCGCAAGGCGACCGCCAGGTTCCATGAAGAACACGACGCCCACTCCCAAAGCCGGGCTGGGATTCGGATTGGTGGCCTCACCGTCCTCTGCCCCCGCCTTCAAGCCCTTTGCCTCCGCGGACTTCAGTTTCAACGGTCGGTACCAGAAGCCGTGGGAGTCCATCCGCGTGTCGCATCGCCCAATCCATCGCGCACTGATCCCCAGATCGAAAATCTCCGCTTTGCGACTAAGGGCCGCCTCGCAGCCGCGGTAGCCGTCGTACGCAAAGGGAAGGTCGCCGCTCGCTGATCCTCCCGCGTAGGCTGCGCCCTGGAGCTGCCCTGCAGTACCGCTGCGCTTCTGCTCCTTCGCGATATCTACCAGCATGTTGTGCGCTGCCAAGCGCCCGGAATCGACGGCAAACTGCTCCCCAGATGAAGACGGCCTCGCTGCGGCACCTCCAGACACGGTCTGTGGGTGCGGAGCGGCAGGCTCGGTCGCACTACCGGCAGCCCACACACGAGGCGCGGCATTGAGAGACGCGTCCGTAAGGATCGTTCCAGTGATGCGATCTATCTGCAAGTCGACATGATCCGTTCCGACAAAGGCGCTGCCTACTTCGCCTTGCACTTCCATGCTGGGAAAGGGTGGATGCGCCGAGAGGCCACCCCCGCGATCGGGCGACGGAACCGCAACCACGGACGTCATCAACGACGAGGTGTCCAGCGAGTCGTAGACGCAGCTCAGATACACTTTGGTTCCCCGCACTTGGCGAGACCTTCCCAGCAGGCCCTCCCCCTTATACTCTAGATGCTTTTGTGCATACTTTATGTACATGTGCGTCACGACCTCGACTCCCACTCGCCTGGCTTTCCTTTCAAGAGGCGCCCATAGGTAGTTGGGAACGAGCCGAGCGAAGATGCCGGGTTCGTGCGTCACCAGCGTGACGCGCTTCTCGCCCTTTGCTTCAGAGCCAGCGCTCGACCGCACCGCGGTCGCAAGCTTCGTGCTGAGCTCGACGGCGTCGATACCATTTCCTACCACTGTCACGTGATGGCGCTTTCCTCCTTTTGCCCCCAGTGGCTCCGTCAGCAGCGCCTTCAGACTGTCCTCGGTCTGTCGATCGGGCAGGCACAGCGGCGGGACCAGGGGCAATGGTTCAAAATTCGTGCGTATGCTCGGCTCCAGTAGTCTCTTGTCGACATTGGCCGCCGGGACACGAGCCACTGGCCGCCCCGTCGCGATCAGGCATCGTCCAAAGCGAAAGACGCCGTTGTTCTGGGCAAGCACGCGGCTGTTGGCCACGTCCAACGCGTCCACAGCGCAGCCCAGGATCACCTCGACTTGTTTGCCATCCCACAAAGCCGCGGGCGACTGCCGACTTCCCGTGATTCTTCCAAACCAGGACGAAGAGCTGCTGCTGCCGCTGCTGCTGCTGCTGCTGCTGGTGGTCGTCATGTCCTGCAGACTTCTTACTCCTACCAGTCCCGACGCCGCTTTGGTGCCCAGCATATCCTGAAGCTCGCGGGGAAGTCGACCCGCAGCGTCCAGCACGAGGATTTTGCCTCGGAAGCCGCTCTGCATGAGTTCTCGCAGAGCCGCTGCTGCAGCGGTACCTCCGCCGACAATCACGATATCTGCGAAGTTCTGCTGCGCTTGCTCTGGTTCCGCCTTGGCGATGCTCTCCAGACTCACGGCGATTGCAGGTGCCATCAGGAGGCCGCTGAGGCGCACTCGCCGACTCTTGGCATGGGTTCGCGATCTCCAAGACGTCGAACCCCGACCACCAGGGCATTGGGACCGGACAGACTCTGCAGCAATCCCCGCTGCTCGGTCCAAGTGCCGGTGGTGCTGCAGGCACCACCACCGGCGCCACGGGGCTCCCACCCAGCTCCTCGCGCCCTTCATGGGAACTGAGGCGCAGCAAGTATGGCGCCGCTGCAACGCATGTGGCGCCTTGCGAACCGCGAACGGAAGACCACGTCACTGTGCAGAAAACAGTAGAAAGTAGGTCCCACTGTTTTCTGGTCTTGGTCTCTGTCGCCGCGGTCCTGTCCTGGCGCTTGCTCAGCTCTTCTTCTTTTGAGCTTTCCGAGCTTTTCCGCTTTTTCGCTCTTCCGCTTTTTCGCTTTTCCGCTTTTCCGCTTTTCTATTTCATGATTTCCGCGTTTCTGCGCTTTGTCGGAGCCAATGGGATTTCTGCCAAACTGGTACTGGACCATGCATACTTCACTACTCCCTTGATACTCCCAGGGGTACACAGTTACACATGGCTTCTGCTTTCTCCGGTGTTCCCCGTCGTGTTCGTTCGCAGTTGCCGCATGTACAGCGGCGGCACCGATTTCAGCCCGAACAAAAAGGTTCGCAGTTGGGGTTCGTGTCTATGCGAGGCCACAAACTCCAAGCCAGGGTGCACCCAAGTGGCCGAATCGCAACCCGGGAGCCGTAGGAATCTCTCCGACGAATCACATCTGCCTTTGATTGCACTCGCCCAATCAGACGCGCGTTCCAGTTGCGATGTAGTGGCGGTTTCGTGAGCTTGCACCCTTGGCGCCAAGCGGCCCCACAAGTCAAACCCTCTGCCACAAACGGAGCTCTCGCGCCAATCGCGCCCCCTCGGCGCTCGGTGTTCCCTTGCGCGCGTGTCAGAGTCTCCGAGGAGGCTACTGCCGGCAGCGCGAGGCGGGCTGACGGCGCGGATACGCATTTCTGGCGTCTTCGGATCCTCCGCTTCTCGAAAAGGGACTGATCGGCAAGGCCGCGAGCGCCCAACAGGCCGGTCCGGGCGCGGAAGCGCTGACATTCGTCCTCGACGTCGTGGTTTGAGGTCTGCAGAAGGGACTGCCGCCGCAGCCGGTCTGCAGCGAAGGCCCAGGTCGGCCAATTCCCCCTGCGCCCTCCCCTCGCGGTCTTTAAAGAGAGAAGATGGCGGCGCCCTTGCTTGAGGGGCACTTGACCAAGAAGAGCGGCGCGCAGTGGAAGCGCCGCTTCTTCGTGCTCACCGAGGACTGCATCAAGTACTTCACGAGGCAGGAAGAGACGCGCGTCCGAGGGCAGCTGGAGCTCAACGCCAACACCAAAGTCATCGACTATCGATTGAAGGACTTCGGCTTCCAGGTCATCAGCAACAACACAGCGCTCATGGTGCACGCGGACAACGGCGGCGAGAGAGAGCGCTGGATGGTGGCGGTGAAGAATGCGGTGCAGGCGCTCAAGGACGCGGCCACGGGCACGGGGGTGCTTCGGCCGAACTACTATCGGGCGCCCACCTCCAACACCATGTTCGAGATTGACCGGCGCTACGAGGTGGAGAAGCCCATCGGGCACGGGGCCTACGGGGTGGTCGTCAAGGCCAAGGACCACGGGACGGAGCCGGCCGCCACCGTGGCCATCAAGAAGATCACCAACTTCGTGCAGGACCTCGTGGACGCGAAGAGGATCGTCCGGGAGGTGCGGCTCCTCCGGCACTTCCGGCACGAGAACATCATCAGTATCACCGACATCCTGCCGCCGCCCAGCATTGAAGACTTCAACGACATCTACATCATCTCGGAATTCATGGAGACCGACCTGCACCGCGTGATCTATTCGCGGCAGAGCCTCACCGACGACCACATCAAGTACTTCCTGTACCAGATCCTCTGCGGCCTGCGGTACATCCACTCGGCCAAGGTGCTGCACCGCGATCTGAAGCCCAGCAACATCTTGCTGAACTCCAACTGCGACTTGAAGCTCTGCGACTTCGGGCTGAGCCGGACCGTAGCGGTGGCCACCGAGGACGACAACCTGCTGACGGAATATGTCGTGACGCGATGGTACCGCGCACCGGAGATCATGCTCAGCGTGCAGGAGTACACGAAGGCGATCGACGTCTGGTCGGTGGGCTGCATCTTCGCCGAGATGAACAAGAGGAAGCCGCTCTTCCCGGGACAGGACTACATCGAGCAGCTGAAGCTGATCGCCAAGTTCACGGGCACGCCGTCCAGGGACCAGCTTGGGTTCGTCAAGAACCCGCGGGCCAAGAGGTTCATGGAGTCCCTGCCGCCCAACCTTCCCATCAACCTGCGTCAGAAATTCCCCGACATGACAGACGAGGCCTTGGACCTGCTCGACAAGATGCTTCGCCTCGATCCCAGCGATAGAATCTCGGTCGAGGACGCCCTCAGACACCGTTACTTGTCGTCCTTGCACGATCCCAACTTAGAACCCGAGGCAGACGAGCCGGTGGACCTCGAAGACATCGAGTCCGTCCAAATGGCCTCCTCGGACACCAAGAGGAACCTGCAGAAGCTGCTCCTCGCGGACATCTTCCACTTCCATCCCGAGTGCGAGGCGGAGTTCCAGCAGGTCTTTGAGAAGGACTCCTCCGGAGCGGGCACCGCTCAGTCCTAAAGGACCGCTCGGTCCTAAAGGTGTGGTGCGGTGCGGTGCGGTACGGTGCGGTGCGGTACGGTGCGGTGCGATGATCCGGTGGGCAGATCCCATGGGAAGGCGGGTGGCAGAGGGTGGCCATCGTTCCAGGCTGGCTGGAGAAGGATGCTTCCCTGCTCGCGCTTGGGATGCGGGATGATGTGTATGAAAAGAGACCTTTCCTTGTGCGAGGGCGCCAAATTTTGCGGGCAGCGAGCGGATGCGCCGGTGGATCATGCT
>JAAMXY010000028.1:0-13605 GCA_019677205.1 Pinguiococcus pyrenoidosus | reverse complement strand
CTCTGAAAAAACAGAGTAGGGAAGGATGATCCCGGATCCCCGTGTTTCAAGACGTGTGACGCATCGGTGTACGTGTGATCTGATTCGTGAGTGAAGTGACAACCCGGATCGAACGGAGCCCGTGCACGTGGCTTGGGCCCGCGTGCACCGGGTTCCTCTCTCTCCGTCTCTGCGTCAGAAAGAATGGAACGTTCTTCTCATGCATTGTGTCCACTAGGATCAAAGGAAGTCTACATCGTATTTACTTGCACAGCACACCTCTGCCCAAGACAAGGAATTGACACGATGCCAGCTACGCGAAATCGAATCATCCTAGCGATCTCAGGAAGGCAGCCTTGCAGGATCGGCCGCTCTCGCCCCCTTGGCACCGAGCAACCCTGCTCTTCCGCGCCTAGGCCATTTGAACGTAGCTTCGTGGCACCCAGCCCTCCATACCATCCTGGCGCTTCGCCATCCACCAGTCCGAATCCGCACTGTCCAGAACCTCCACCGTTGTGTTCGCCTTGATCGCCAGGGTGCCGTCGTCCCCGTCCGGCGTGAAGTCAAAGAGCACTCGGGCGTTCGTCACCGACTTGACCGGCGCTGGCGGCGGGCCCGTCGCGGGCGCCGCCGGCCCCTGCGGAGACGACGACGTCACCGTCTTCGGCGACGCACGGTCCGCCCGACGGACCGAGACGTAGTCATCGGCGCCGTACTTGGCGGAGATCTCCTGCTCGTAGAACTTGGACAGGATGGTCGGGAACTCGGGCAGCGTGATGGACTTCGTCCGAGCCCCTCCGTAGATCGACGCGTGCAGCGCATGCGAGAACTTCTGCTGCGTGTCACTGGGAGCGTGGTCCCGGATGAAGAGCGCGACAAAGTTCTCGACGGACTTGGGCGGGGGGAAGGAGGACAGCATGAAGACCAGGATCTCCCAGCCCTTCTGCACGCTGTCCTGCGACGGGTTGTCGACGAGTTGCTTCATGAGCTGGACGTAGAACTCGGCCCGCAGGTTCGGATGGGCTAGCCCAATCTGCAAGTACTCGGCGATGAGCTGATCGGGGTAGGGATACGCCCGGTCTCCCATGTAAGCCTGCATGCTTCGGAACTGCCGAACGGCCAGCTTCTTCTCGTCCTCCGACTCGACGTCGGTGAGACACGAGTGGATCGGATTCGTGCTGTGCTTGAGCATTCCCGCCGCCAGCTCCTTCTTGTTGAAGGCCAGGCCGAAGAACTTGGATGCCGCCCAGGCCTCGGGGTCCTTCAGGATCGAGCACATCGGCAGCTTGAACAGGGATCCGTACGCCACCAGGAACATCTCCTTGAGCCGAATCTCGCGATTGATGATGCGGTCCGGGTCGCCAAGCTCGTTGGCCTTCTTCAGTTGCAACTTCACGAGCTCCTCCTCCGGCAGGCCGAGCAGTCGCTCGATCTCCTGCGTGTCCTCGCTGCGGTAGAAGTATCTGTTCGCTTCGGCCATGACTTGCTCCATCATGTGCTTGTCGAGCAGGTTGAGGGCCTCCCGGGCTAGCGGGTCCACCTTCACGCCTGCCACCGTTCCGAGACGCTCACGGCAGCGGTTCTCTAGGTTCATCTCCTCCTCTGTACCGGGCAGGTCGGCAATCCTCTCCGCGCGCTGAAGGGCGGCGAAGTACTCGTCGAAGTGCGTCGCCGGGTCCAGCTGCACCAGCCTTGAGAACTCCTGGGTCAGCTCGTTGCGCTCCTTGAGCGCAAACCTCATCCTCCTCGCCTTCTCGATGACGTGCGGTTCCGTTGGGAACAGTGGTCTCATCGGCGCGATCAGCTCTTCCGAGCGCTCGACGGCATACGTCAGCGCATGGTAATCATTCGCAACCTCGCAAGGCCCCTTGCAGATGCGGAAGACTTCCCGCACCTTGCGCAGGTATCGCCAGCCGATCGCTCGTCGGATCTGCCGCTGCAGCATCGGCAGGATGAGCTCCAGCTTGAGGTTGCGAAGAAGCTCCAGTACGCGATGCTCGTTCGCGCGGTAGAGCACCAGCGTGTTCCCGATCTGGACCTCCGAGAAGTCCTGGGGGACCGCGGCGAGAAGCCTGCGGCAGCTTTCCGCAGGGTTCGAGCGATTGAGGTAGAGCTTCTCCTTCGCGGCGCAGTTGTAGCGCGCGAAGAAGTGGCCGTGGGGAAGACGGAAGGGGAAGCCCGCCTTGCGGATCTGGACAGCCTCGAAGACGCCGGCGTACGTGAGCTGCTCAATGGACATGGCAATCTCGAACATGTTGGCCTTCTTCTCATGGTTCGGCTTGATGCATCGGATATAGTACGGCTCGCACCTATCCACGACGGTCATGAGGTTCCTCAGCTGTGAACGGAACTTCTCGCCCAGGGTCTGCACCCGGCGCGGGTTCGCGTCCTTGGGCGGGAACACCTCCCGGGTCAGCGGGTGCGGAGCCGCGGACATCATGTCGTACATGTTCCGGTACAGGCTGTCCTTGTTCTTCTCCATGAACCCCAGGCTGGAGTACTGCACGTTGCCAGCATAATGCTGGATGGCAAAGACGTCCGCGCTCTGCCCACGACGCGCCTCCTGCCAGTTTGGATTCGAGGCATGCTTGGTGGTGCATTTCTGAATCCACCGCGAATCGCTGCCCTGAGGCAGGCGGACCTCCTCGTCGAGAAGCACCATGAGGCCGAAGGGCTTCTTCTCGATCAGGTCCAGAATCGGCTGATTGTCGATGAAGGGGACCTTGGCAAAGCGGATGCCCTCCGACTGGTAGACACTCTCCTCCTCCTTGAAGGTCGACCGGTTGAAGTGCTGCTGCAGCTTCTCGTTCGTGAAGTTGATGCAGAGCTGCTCGAAGGAGTTCTGCTCGAAGATCTCGAACCCGAAGATGTCGAGCACGCCGATAAAAAGGGAGTTGTCCATCTGGAACTGCACAGCGTCGTTGATCCGGAGAACGAGCCAGTCGAAGAGCTTCCCGAAGATCGCCTTTGCGAGCGCGTCCGCCGCCTCCACCGCGTCCGCCGGCTTGTGCAGGATGTGCGTGTCCGTGCCGCGAACGTGAATGGTTCGCGAGGTGAAGGCGCCGTCGATCGTCTCGTAGGACAGGCCCAGCAGCCTCGAGACGTTCTCCACGGTCTCCTTGCTGGCCCGCTTGACGCGGCTGCCCTGGTCACCATCGCTCTCGAACTCAACGTTCCCGATGTGCAGGACCGCGGCCACCAGCGAGAGCAGCCACTCCACGGTATCCTGCTCGAAGCTGAGGTTGCGGAAGCTGGTCAGCACCTTGCTGAAGTCGTCGACGTCGTCCACGTTCCTCACAGTGGTGCATCCCGACTGGTTCAGGTACCGAAACCAGGTCGGGTCGCCCAGTCCGTACTGCTCGCCTTGGCGAGCCTTGCACAGCTGGTAGAAGATGTGAAAGTTCCGCTCGCCCGCCTGCTGAAAGGTCACGCGGCACTTCTCGAGGAGGTAGTTCTCGATCTTGCAGCCGCAGATGTAGCCCCGCGTCGGCTCGAAGTGCACCTCCATCCAACGCCCGAAGCGGGAGCTGTTGTTGTTCCGGAGGGTCTTGGCATTGCCAAAGGCCTCCAGCACAGGGTTGGCGCTGAGAATCTTCTGCTCGACGTTGTTGTCCGACCCCGCCATCTCCGCCAGGTAGGCCAGGCACTGCTTCGTCGCCTCCGTCTTGCCCGCACCGGACTCGCCCGAAATCAGGATCGCCTGGTTGCGCGCCTGGATCTTCATGTGCGTGAAGGAGTCCTGCGCAATCGCGAAGACGTGCGGCTTCTGGACCCGGTTGGCCCCGGGCTTGGCGAACTCGCTCATGGTCTCGATGGAGTAGATGGGCAGCTGCTTGAACGGGTTCACGCTGATCAGCACCGTGTGGTTCGCGCCCACCCAGGTGTAGATCTTGTCTCGCGCGTAGCGCTCTCGAAGGCAGTGCATCATGAGGCCCTGGTTCAGGTCGTCCACCATCACCAGGTCCTCCTCCAGGTGGTTCAGCGACGACTTCTTCAGCGGCCAGAGCGGCTCCGCCTTCGACTTCGTCAGCACCTTCGGCCGCCCGTTTCCGAGCTGCACCTCGACGCCACTCGACGTCTTCCGCACGACCTTGGCAGGCGCCCACGCCACCTAGGTACGCGGCCAAGGTTATCTGCCGGCCCACGTTTCGCCGCCGCGCGGCCTGCCATCTCTCGTCTCTGCGTGTTCGCGTCCTCACCTTCGGATCCGACACCCACACCCACTCTCCAAGATCCTCCTGCTTCTCCGTGTGCGTCATGAGCGCCTCGGGCTTGTCCCAGCTCACCGCCTCCGTCGACACGTTGTAGTAGAACGGCATGCCGTCCGCGGTGCGCTTCTCAACCCAGTGCTGGTTGATGGAGTTGCGCCGAGCCGCGGCGCCGCCCAGGCGGCCCGCTCCGGTGACCGTCTCCGTGGTCGCCCTCGGCGCGCGAGCGGCGGGCTTGCTGGGGAGGTCTGGCTTGCGGGCGGAGGCGCGGTGCAGCTGCACGTTCATCTTGGCTTTGAGTTCAGGTAAGTTGGAGATCTGCGACCAGTCGGGCAGCAGCTCCTGCCACACCCACGTCTCCAGCGTGATCGCGCCGGTCTCGAACATCTGCTCCAGCTCGACGACCGTCAGGGGCCCTTGCTGGGCCTCCATGGCGTCGATGTAGAACCATTCGTCCGCCATGTCTAAGGGGAGCGAGCGAACGTTAGGGCTTCGCAACGACTCGGATATCCGCCGCGTTTGGGTCACCCAGCATTGCGGCGATCTGCGTGTCACACCGCTGCCTACGCGCCTGAGAAGCGCACGGAGCTCTTCTCTCGTCGTCTGGCGCATACGGAGCTCACACCTACTCGCGCCGGCTCAAGCGCATTGCAAACCGCTGCGGTGTTTCTCTCTTTTTGGATTCGGTTTCGGATCGATTCCGCCGCGCAGTCGCGTCACGCGGGGCGGCGCGCTGCCGCGTCCTGATCTTCCTGGCGGCACCCGCGATTACCTCAGTTCTCGTGCGCGACGCGGACGTCGACGCCAGGCCTCGCAAACGCTGCGCGCTGCCGCGGCGGCCACGAGGTCCGTTCCTTCGGACTGTTTCGCAGATCAGGCCGCTCGCGCGCCCTGCTGCTCTGCCCGGGCGCTGGAGTGAGGAGCCAGGGCTGCTCAAGAGGCGCGCGATGCGGAAGAGCCAGAGCCGAGAGCTGCGCGCGTGTTCTGAGCCACGCCGTTGCCGGAGTGTTTGGCGTCCACCGTCCTTGCCTACCAAAGCGCGGGGAGTTGCGTTCTGATCCAAAATTCCCCGGAAGAACGCGCGGCTCGTATAGCGGCCACTGGCGGTCGGTAGGAACCGGCGGGGATTCCAGCGTTTCAATTGGGGGTACGGACCTCCATCTCCGGCGCTGATTCGCGCACGAAGTGGATCTTACACGTTGGCCAATCCACGACTAACGGAACTTGCAACCTTGGGCGTTTCTCATGCTGCCCCTAAAGTCGAAGCTGGCGTTGGGCACTCGATCGGGCTCACCGAACTAGCTTCACCCAATTAAAGAGGCCAAACGGCACGCCTTGAAGCCATCACAGCGATCATTGGCGAAAAGTTGGTGTTCCGGAGGGAGATCTGGCGAATCAATGAGCGTTTTGCCATGCAGGTGCCACTCTGGAGGCACGAGATGACGTAAAAGCGACAGGATGCATGAACGACAGCCGAAGTCGGAAGTCGAGGATGCCCACACGATCCATTCCACGAATTCACGAACTTTTGGGCCCCAAAGAGAACAAGAGAACTCACCTCTCAAGTGGTATATACACATTTCTCAAATGGCATAAAATTGTAGCTACTGTTGGTCGAAGCGGATTACTGTAGGCAAGGGGACGGAAGAAGAGAGGCGCCGCTCCTTCTCGCGGTGGGTGTCTCTCTCCTCCGCCAAAACCGAAACCAAAAAGAAGCTTGCCGGCGTGAAAGCTGCTTGCAGGGATCTTGGATCCAAGGGGTCTCGCGTACCATTCGGCAGAAGCTCTGATTTCCGTGCTCTGCAGCCGAGATCTCCCGTCGTCCGAGACGAAGCTTTTGCCACCATGGAAGGGAAGTTCGTGTCGTGCATTGGCGACGAGGTTCGTGCCTGTTTCTTCCCCTTCCTTCAGTGTCTCTTGCAAGATGCTGTGGTGTTCTCCTTTGCTGGAGGGAGCAGACCCTGGGAAAAATGAGAGAGTGATTCGGCGTTGCGTACGTGAATTCCCCTCGGCTCCAACAGGATACCGTCACCGGCTTCATTCTGTCGGGCTGTGGCCACCGAACCGCGGCAAGCACCAACTTCTTGGTCGTGAAGAGCGACACCGAGCTTCCCGAGATCGAAGAGGCCTTCAAGCAGTTCACCGAGCGGGAGGACATCGCCATTGTCCTCATCAATCAGTTCGTACGTTCAGTTCTGTGCTTGTGGGTTCTTTCTTTTGGCCCCTCTTCTTCGTGGCTTCGCTGACGCGTCGGTGCTGCTGCCGCTGCTGCTGCCGCTTTTGCTGCTGCTCAGATCGCCAATGAGATCCGGCATCTCATCAACGACTACGAGAAGACCATCCCCACGCTTCTGGAGATTCCCAGCAAGGATCAGCCGTAAGTTCCATGCTTCAATCCTGCTTCGTCTGTTTGCGCGAAGGTGCCTCAACCACCCCTACCCGCCACTGCGAAGGTATGACCCGGAGCAAGATAACATCATGCAGCGCATCAACCTCATGACGGGTGGAGCATAGCGCCTCGCGGCTGTGATGGACTGGCGGTGTTCCATAGATGCGAGAACGGCGGGGGAAAGACTAGCAGGCGACGCTCTGAACAGGTGGCGTGGGATCGAGGCCGCAGGGAAGACCAGCCAAAGCTTTGTCATTGATCACGGCCCTCGGCATACGCCTGTATGTTCTGATGCGCATTGATGCACTTCTCCTTCAGTATGGCGATGGCTCGTCTAACGATGTCCTCCGGCGGCAGCGCACCGACGGTCTCCACGCTGAAGATGAAGTGGTCAGCGACCCGCTTCAGCTTCACCTGCAAGAAGAGAAGAGGAGCAAGCCGTGAGAAGGAAGGATGCTCGATGCCGGGGGAACTGCTTCTCAGATGACGGCGCGGCGCGGCGGCATACCTTATCTCTCCACTCCTCCCCTCGGATGCACTCCCGGCACATGGTGCAGTCCCGTGGCCTGGCGGCGACAAGCGCGCTGTCCTCGACGTCAAACACGTTCATGGGACACTTCCCCACGAGCTCCTCCTTCTTATCCTTGGGCAGCGCTTGCGCAGCGTCCGTGAGCACGATCCTCGGCAGCAGCCTGTAGGACGCGGTCGCCACCGGCGAGAACTTGGCATGATCCTTCCCCACGCCCTTCTGGCAGTACATCTCCGCCATGATGCGCTGGCCGGGCCGCAGCTTGGCGATGAGAATGTCGTCATGCACGGGCTTCACCTCCCCGAATCGCTCCAGCTGGTCCCCCTGCGGCACCCACTCGAAGCAGTCACTGTACACGTGGCGCGTGTACGGCGTATCCGGGTCGCGGCGCCAGCGAGGGTCGCTCTGGTCCTTCTCGTGCTCCTCGGGAGCCGTCCCGCACAGCACGTCCATACGAAACACCGTGGTGTTGGCGTCCGTCATGGCGTCCTCGTTGCCGCTGTCCACCTCCGTCAAGTTGTCCGGGTCCAGCTTGATGGGCACGAGGCCCAGGCGGTGCGCCAGCACCTCGTCGTGGATGATGCTGGAGTTATCCAGGATGTACACCTTCTCGATGGCCACGGAAGGCACCTCGGACAGCATGATGCGCCGCAGCGCATTTGCCAAGGACACGTCGGCGCCCACCAGGTCGAACACGATGCACTCGTCGTCTAGCGAGATCACCTGCACGCGAAGCTTCTCCCGCAGCTCCTCGGCAGGACTCAGCCCTTGCAGCATCAGCGGGTCCACGCCGAAGCGCTCCCGCGGCACGTCCGCCCCAATGTCATACTCCAGGACGCGACTCATCGGACCGCAGCTTCGCTCTACAGAAGGCGCTCTCCTGCCATCGCAGGCTTCTTAAAAACGAGCGCTTCGCTCTTCGGATGGATTGCCAAGATCGCTAGTTTCAGTTACTTCGATATTAATTTTTATTTTTGTAATAGTAAAATTATATCATATACTAAAAGATATATTATAATTTGTTTACAACGTCTGTTGTGGAGAATAGTGCCAGAGGGTTTAGCGAGTTTCTGGGCCACAGTAGTGAGGGTCTGGGACAGCACGTTTATGTGTTGCTGCGGGGTGAAGTGGCCATGGGAAGAAAGCGGCAACGCGCCGTGGCCGTGGTGCCACCCCCCATGAAGTCTCGGAAGAAAGCGCGCCAGGTGACCAGCCGCTTCCACCGGGTTCAGGAGCAGCTGCACTCGGCAGAGGCGGCGCTCTCCGCCGCCAAAGACGCCGGGCAGGCCACGGGCGATACCGAAGACAAGCTCCGGAGGCTCAGGGCAGAGCTGCAGCAGCTGGGCGGGCGAGAGGCCTACCAGCAGGCGTCCAGACTCCAGTTGCAGTTCTGCGATTCGGGCCGCTACGTGTTCCAGCAGCTGACTTCGCGGGGATTTCGGCCGTCTCGGCGGGAGAAACGCAGGCCAAGGGTGCTGGAGATCGGGGCCGTGACCAGGACGCTCCTCCGGTGCCCCTGGCTGGATGTGCTGGCCATCGACCTCAAGGCCCAGGAGCAGGACATCCGCGAGGTGGACTTCTTCCAGCTGGAAGTGGACTCTGAAAGGCCCTTTGACGCCGTCGTGTGTGCCATGGTCCTGAATTGCGTGCCCACGGCTGCGGGCCGTGGGCAGATGCTGCTCAAGATTCGAGAGCACCTGGCCATCGAGGGCCTCCTCTTCGTCATGCTGCCCAAGAGGTGCCTGTCTCGGTCGCCCCACTTGACGCAGCCGGAGTTCTTGGCCCTTTGCGAGGCAATGGGGTATGCTCTTCTGCACCAGAAGGCGTCGCCCAAGATTTTGTATTTCGTGTTCAGCCTGCGCGAGCGAGTGCCCCTGCCCGACATCGCCGAACAGAGAAGAAACCCCCGTCGGAAGAAGAGCACGACAAGGAAAGGGGCAGACGTCTGCAACTTCGACGTGCGCCTGTCCGATCCGGCTCTGGACGACGAGCAAGCTAGGCCAGGCAAGGCTAAAGAATCCAGAGCTTTCGCAGGAGGCCGAGAGAAGAGAACAAGCGCCAGCTGATCGCTTCGCATCAACCAAGGTGCTCGCGATAATGATGCTGCTGAAGGTTGCTGTGACGGTGTTGCTGTGACGATGTTGCTGTGACGATGTTGCTGTGACGAAGAGGAAGGAACCCGGGAGACACATGCTGATGTTGACAAGGCTTGTTTCATGCAGCCGACACGTAGTCAACTTCCATTAAGCAGAACCTCCTCTTGATTTAGTAGTCCTCTCCTCGGGAAATCACCTCCTTGCATGTCGGCCTGGACAGGAGCAGGAGAAACGATCAGCCCAGTGAATACGATTACGCGTTCATGGTGCTCATGAATATATATCCCTCTCCACGCCCACAAAGCCTGTTACGCACCTCAAGAGGATGGTGTGCTCGTACTGCGCCGTGTAGCATCCCCGGGTGTCGCAGAGTGGAGGGTACGCTGTGACGAGCCCCGCATCCGTGAGGTTCTGCAAAGCGGTAGCACGATCAGCCCCCCAACCATTTGCATGAGACATGAACGAACCGGTTCATGCACAACAACAAGGGTCCATGAGCTCTCACCTTAAGGGCGCCGAGATACTTTTCCTGCTTGCCCGCGTTGACGGTCGGGGAACCCCCGTCGTCCCGTTCCAACCAGCGCCGGCAGAACGCCAGGGTCCCGAAGGTCTTGTTGATATGCGTGAGCAGCTTCTTCGCCCGGTTCGACCTCAGCGGAATGTGTGGCAAGTCAAAGTTCTTCATATAGTGGCTGCATTCCATGTCCTCATGCACGTAGCCGCGCCCCGTGCTCCCAAAGGTCTCGATGGCAAACATCTCTCCTTCCTCCATGCGAGTCGCGTCGCCGCCCTTCACAATCGGGACGCTTTTGCCTGGGTCGCGCGAAGAAACGAACGTGAACAACCATGAAGGATTCGGACGGTCGCGGAGGCGCAGCCTGGGATCGCGACGTGAGCTTAGGTTCCTCGGCGGATACCTGCATGGATCTGATACGGGGCGATCGAGTGTCCGTTGAGGTTGCTGATCGCTTTCACGGGGTAGGTCACCCCATCGATCTCACACTCGTAGGACTCCATGACCTCCTGAATGTTCTCGCCGATCTCGTTCAAGGGCACGTCGATGCCGGCAGAGCGGATGCCCTCGTCGGTGGCCTCCTGAACGGCTTTCACCAGCGGCTCATACTTGTCATCGAAGTAGACCGTCCACGCGCAGTCGATGATGCGCCCCTCAATCTGCGTGCCAAAATCCACCTTCATGACGTCGTTGTACGTGAGCACGGTGTCGTCCCCTGGGTTGGGCGTGTAGTGCGCCGCGACGTGGTTCAGGCTGCAGCCCGTCGGAAAGGCAATGCCCCGCTCCAGGCCCGCTTCCACCACGAGCTCTCTGTTCTTCTCCTCCAGCCTCTCGCACATGTCAATGAGCTTGATGCCCGGCTCGATGAAGCTCTGCGCGTACCGGCGCACTTGGCGGTGGCACTCCGCGGCGTGGCGCACCTTGTCATACACCTCGAAGCTCAGGTGATCCTGCGCTCGCTTCTCCTCCGAGTCCATGCGGAACGCGTTGAAGTCGTGCGGATGCGCCAGGATCTGGCCCTCGGGGAAGTGCCCCGGCTCGAAAAGCTCCGCGATCGGGATGGAAGGTGGATCGGTCTGTCCGTGGCGAACGTAATCGTCCACGAAGCCGCTGACGCCGAGGAAAGGAGGTAGCTTGCTTGGCTCCTGAGCTCCCGATGTCGCCGCTCCACCACCGGCCCCCTTCTTCTTCTTCTTTTTCTTCTTCTTGCGCTTCGCTCCGGTGGCGTCGGCGGCGTCGGCGGCGTCGGCGCCGTCGGCGCCGTCTTCGCCCTCTTTGTCGTCCGCTTCGTCCGCGTTGGCGCCGTTCTCTCCGGTCTTCGCCTCTGGCGCCTCGGTGCTTTCGCCGTTTTGCTCCGCATCTCCCGCCTTCTTCTTCTTCTTCTTCTTGCGGCGCTTCTTGGCGGCGCCGTTCGCCTCGCTTTGACCGTTCGCGTCCTCCGCTTCGTTCTCGTCGCCCTCCAAAACCACCTCCTCCGGCCTCTCCGGCAGCGGCGGTTCCCCTTCCGGCTGCAGCGCGGCGGCCGCCGCCTCAACCTCTGCCATACTGTGCGTCCGCAACACCGAAAGCTTCAGCACGGCGCTTCCGTCAGCTGCTGCCGCAACCTATGCGCGTTTTTTCCGAGGCGTCTGCTGACCCCGCCGCCTCTTTCGATTCCAATACTTTTTATACTTGCTAATATTGCTAAATAATAAACATATACACATACATACATTGGATAAATTATTTAAAATAAGAAGTACAATAACGCGGAAGGGGGGGTACGGTACTGCAAGCGAAGGTCAGCTGACGAGCGATGAGATTGTCGGACTCTGTCACGCGACGCCTCTCTCTTCCACGTGGGATCTTTAGCCTTTGTGCGGCCGTGTCTGGCCACCTGCCGACGACACTGGGGATCTGTGGCCTTTGCGTTGAGGGATGAAGCTGCAAGTCCTTTTTGCGGCGCTCCTGCTGGCTGTCGCCGCAGCAGAGCGCCAGAGACAGGGCGCTCTAGCCTCAACGTCGGTGGCCGCTGCTCGTCAACGGCGCCACAGGCGTGTATCTGCCGGATTTGCTGCCGACTCGGTGCACCGAGGTGCTTCAAAAGATCAGTAGGGCGTCGTTTCCCACTCTTACGCCCCCAATTTGGTCACAGCGTCGCCTGGGAAGCGCTGCCGAGGCGGCAACGTGAAGCATGAGATGAGCGCTCCCGTGCTGGTGCTCAACCTCATTGCGGATTTGTGTCCCCACGGGATGCTGATGCTGGCGTATGGTGAGGCCAACAGCGCGGCAAGCGTGAAGCGCGCCCACGTCTGCTCTGAGCCCTCTGGTGACCGCAGGCATGGGTGCCGAAGGCGGCACGGGAGCCTTTCCCAGCACGATGTTGGTTGCGGTCTTTGGAGCACTGGCCGTGTACACCATGTGGTCCCTAGGTGCGCTTTGTGCTGCCAGCGAGCTCGCTTCCCGTCTGCCAGGATCACGGGACTTGTGGTGGGTGGTGACCTGCGGCGTCGTCCATCTCGCTCGACAGGCCGGGCGGCGCAGGAGACGGGCGAGTACACGGTGATGGGCGTGTGGGAAAAGCTGGTCGGGCCCAGGACGGCTCCTCTCGCGGAGGTGCGCTCCGCATCTTGCACAGATGAAGAGCCTGGTCGCAGCCGTGCTCAGCTTCTTTCCAGGCGGTGGTGACCAGCCTCTGCTTCGGATGCTGCCTGTTCTATGCGGCGTTCATCGGAGATCTGTTCTTCTCGCTCTCCCAACACGCGGGTCTCGGTTTCAAGCGGCACCAGGTGGGCGTGGAATCACCTCTGAATCGTGAGGTCGCTTCGCGCGCGCTAAGCATCTCGTTTTCGGACAGCTCTTGACGCTCCTGGGCATCGTTCCTCTGCTGCCTCTGTGCCTCATGCGAAACCTTAGCTTCCTTGGGTACTCCAGCGTCGTAGGACTGGCGGGGATCTTGTTCACGGTATGCAGCAACGACTGCACATCGCTGCGGCAGACTGTTCCTCACGCTCGTTCTCTGCTTTGCTCAACATCCGGCAGGTCGGGTTCACCATGAAAAGGAGCTTGGACGGAACTTACATGAGGGGAACCGAGTTCTGGAACGCGCTCGACGAAAGGTACCGCCCCGGGCTGGGCAGCATCGCTCGTCCGAATCTGGACAAGCTTGGGAACCTCTTCCGGTGCGTGCTCCGTGGTAGTGGCGGGGGACTGCTGGTGAACCCGTTGCTAAGCAACTCGCGACGCGAAGGGTTGGCCCCGGAACGGTCACGTTGATGAACATGGTGTGCATCGCATTCATGGCTCACTACAACGGCATGAAGTACTACGACGAGCTCGAGAGCCGCACGCCCAAGCGCTATGCTTACACCATGGCCACGGGGATGTCGATAATTGTCGCCATTTTCACGGCCTTCATGATATTCGGTACTTCCAGCACGCCTTGCTCGCCTTGCACATGGAGCGCAACGGAAAGCGGAGACTCATGTGCGGCTGCTTTGCTTGGTCTTAGGTCACGCGACCTTCGGAGCTCATTCGCAAGCGCTCATTCTCAACAACTACGCGACCAGTGACTCTCTTGCCGTCATGGCGAGGTAGGCGCAATGCAAAATGCAAATGCAAATGCAAATGCAAATCCAAATGGCGGGGGGCGTGGCTGCGAGCACTGCTTACGCGCTCGCTGGCTCCTCTTCTTTTTGCTAGGCTGGGCACCGGCTTTGCGATCCTGTCCGGATTCCCGCTGATGTTTTATGCCCTGAAGATGTCTGCCGATGTGCTGCTGAGAAAGAGTGGATTCCTGGTACGGCGCGCAGAATCGTCCCTTTCAGGCTTTTCACTTCGCGCGGACGACTGCTCACCAACACGACGCTCTGCCGCAGATGACGCCAGGAAGGCTCGATGTCGTTTCGACG
>JAAMXY010000027.1:5821-26763 GCA_019677205.1 Pinguiococcus pyrenoidosus | reverse complement strand
GCCTTCGTGGAGGAGGAGCTGATGGAGGACTTCGGCCGCCTCATTGCGTTCGTGCAGCAGACGGAACGCCAAGTGCAGCCAAACGACGGGGCGGCGGGGGCGCCGAACATAAACGAAGACGAGGTCGCGGCTCTTGTGCGGGAATTCGCGGGGACTTGGCAAGAGGCCATTCGGCGTATCAATGGCGATGTCATATCCTGCTTTACGAACTTCGTCAACGGCATGGAAATCCTGAAGTACACGCTAGCTCAGCTTCTCATCTACTACAAGCGCTTTCAAGATCTGATCTCCCAGCGTTGGCCTCGACGACCACCACCCTTCGCGAAGGATCTGGTGGACACGGAGCACATCTTCCTCGAGATTCGCAAGTACTCAAGATCCTTCTAAGCGCGAAAAGCTAGGGGCTTTCCCCGGCCCCGCCCTACAGGGGGATGACCAGAGAGGAGATCTTGGCGTGGATCCAGCGAATTGCCTCTGACTCGAATAGGCCATCTTGGTAGTCTCGCTTGAGTCGCTCAGCATATATCGACCTGTTCTGTGCGTTGCAGCGGCTCCACGTCAGAAGACGAGGCGAGCTCAACTGCCTCAGCAGGAGCTCTGTAAAGCGGTCGCTCTCGATGCTTCAGTTGCGAGGAGTAGGTCGCCTTCTGCTCCACAAGAACCAGCGTGTTTTCCCTAGGTTGCGCGATCGTCCATTCAGGTCTGCTGCTCGTGCGCACGCACTGGGCCCTATCCCTAGCTAGTTCGCTTCTCACCTGTCCAACGTGTCGGAATTTATCGTCATGCCATCGACCACCCTAGCCACAAGCTCTTTGAGCTCGAAGTTCTCCTTCTGGAGTCGCTGCCGCTCCATCTGCACGGTGAGGCTTCTGGCAAGCACTTCATTGTATCGACGGTTGAAGCCTATCCAGCGATGAGATCATGAGTTCCTCTCTTTATCCCTTGTCTTGTTGGCCTCTCGTCTCCTGTTGGGGCACAAGAGAGTTGCGTGTCTGCGTACCGGAAAGCCTTCCATCGGAGTTGAAAAAGGTCCCGAGGATCTTTCTCTTCTGTTCTTCGATGGCCCGGACCTTGACCCTCACGTCGCGAACTTTCCCGAGCTTTCCAGGCATCTCGGCGGCGACGCTCTCTTCTACCGATCCCGTTTGACTCGCGTCGTCCGCGATGACCGGTCCGCGGACATCGACGTAGTCCTCGCCGACGAGGAGATACTTCTTGCCCTGAACGAAGACATCTTGAGCTACGCTGCGTCCCCGGTCGCCCGTGAGGGTGAGGTCGCTGCTTACCATTTCCCGAAGCTTAAGGATTCGCTCAGCGAACCTCTGTCGTTCCTGTAGAATCCGCTTCGCTGTGCCTGCCATGGAGCATAGCTCCCGCATGGTGTCGCTTGCGTATCTCCGGTATCCATAGAAGTGGCCTTTGGCATCCTTGTACTCTTGCCCAACATAGTTCAGCTGCCGCTGCAGATCGCCGTTGCGCTTCTGATAGTCCCTCACAACGCTTGCCGTCTTTCGGTGCCAGCGCTGGATGTGATGCTTGATGCGCTTGATGTTTCTCATCTTTGCCGCGATCTCGTTCCTGGGAATGGTACTGCGAGGTGAGCAGCAGCGCCGTATCCGTACAGCACACGATGGGGTCCCACCTGCACTCCATGTCCTTCTGGCTGCGCAAGTTGAACTTTTCCAGTTTGCTGCTGGTGTACTCCAGGTACCTTCGTGTTGGCGCGCTTGCGTGAGACGGCATCCGCAGCAGCACCGCGCTCGGTGGCCACCTACCTCCCGTGCGCCTCGTTCAGCGAGTTGTCCAGCTTGTCGATCTGATCTTGAAGATGCATCTTGAGCTGCACGCGGAGGCCCTCGTCGCGGCTGCGAATCTCTTCTCTGTTTGTCTCATGCTCCGTCTGCCAACGGGTGGGCGCGTCTTATGAGCCTCTCCTGCTCTTCGTTGGGCAGGCCAGAAAGACTCTGAGAATGCGCTACCTGCATTTGGAGCGTGCAATGATACTCCGCCTCATTTATCTCAGCAACCACCGCTTCCAGCTCGTGAACGTCCTTGTTGTGGACTCGCTCCATGGACGCCACGAGAACCGAATGCTCGTCCGAGACGCTGTGAAGCTCCTTGTCAAAGGCCTCCTCCAACTCGCGGAGGCGGTGCTCGTGGAGCTGAATCAACCGATCCAGATGCACGAGGTGCGACATGACGGAGGAGCCGTGCTGATGATCGGCCTCTCCGAGTGTGAGGAAGAGGGCGTCGAGGACGCGGTCTTTCCTAGGTGGCACGGCATCAGCAAGGCGTGCCTGGGTCCTTGGTCTCCCACATCGCGAGGCGTCTCACCTTGCCACCGCCTCTTCGTGCTCAGCTTGGATGATGCTGAGCGCGCCGTGGAGCGCAGATAACTTCTCGTTGCGCAGCAGCTGTCGGAAGCGGGTTTTGCACTCGAGGCCCTTGCTCCTGGAGAACTCCTTCTCTGCTGCAAGAAGTCCCAGAAGCCGCCGCTGCTCCTGCTCAGCGAGCCTCAGCTGCTCGACCTCCAGCACCTTGACCCGACGAGGCAGAGGCGCCGCCGGGGCGGCGAGCATCTCGGTCGCCGGCTTGAGCTCCAGCGGCTCGCCGTCATCGGCACCATCGCCTTCGACGTTGGGCCCAACATACTCTACGACGGAGGCGCCTTTGAAGTGCTTCCCGAGCTTCACCATGGTAGCGTATGGCTTGCTTTGCTAGAACCCTCTGCGAGTCGCAAGTTGGGCGCGCGTGGGGAGAGGTTCCGGAAAACGCCACCGTATTGGGGATCGAGGAGACCGTTTCGAAGCGTCAATGGGCCCTCATTGGACGAGACGAGGCTGTGATCTAAATGCATCACTCAGCATTTATTGTAAAGATGCCTAAAATAAATACCGTTACAGAATGGCAACAAGTTGGAGTCTGTCTGTTGGCACTGCGCATCAACGCTCGGCATCGTCGGTATTCAGCTTTCCGCGTTCAGCTTTCAGCGTTCAAGTGAGACGTCCTAGGCCACAGGCATAATACTTGTGCTTTGATCATGTACTGTCAGTGTCTTCGGTGAAAGCAAAGCAAAGCAATGGCCACGAGCAGGCAGCATCGGCTTTTTTGCCTTCGCTTCGCAAGTTGATCAACAAGCTTGTTCTCTATACATCCTTCCAGTCTTCCAGTCTTCCAATTTCCCATGGTCTCCCTTTTCACTCTTGCCGTCTCTCCGGCTTTCTACTCGCTGCAGCTATGGCACGCTGAGCTGACCTAAGATTTCGCAGCAAGAAGTTTGCAGCTGCAACCTGCTTGTTTTCCGCTGGCAAGCCAGCTCGGCGCGCTCCGTGGACATGCACGGAAAGCGCTTTGCAAATGTGGGCCAGATGCAAGCCTAAGGAAGGTGCGCTCGTCGCTACCTCCAAGGCATTGGCCGCCTCCCGGCTAGAACGCTGCAGGAGGATGCCGTAAGCAGTGCAGATGTCAAGGATGTTCGAGACGGCGCTCGCCGAGACCGTTTCATACTCGGAGCTTCTCGCGAACGCCTTTTCGTCCAGGGGATCTCCAGCAGCCCAGTGCAACAGCGCCAAGGAAATCGCCGAATCCGCCCCGGGCTCCTCGGCGGGGCCCTCCAGTCTGCGCTGGGAAGTCCTTTGCGCGTTGGCGGGAATGGCGGCGTACGCGTGATCGATGTTCTTCAGGCAGATGATGCGGTACAGGGCGCTGACGAAGCCTGAGCCTGGACTCACAAGCAGGCTGTGGAACGCGTCGCAGGATGGTCCGTCTTCCGAGAGGCTCAAGAGCGCCCCGCAAGCCAATGCGGAGATTCTGCCGCTGAAGGACTGCGAGACTCCCACGAGCGAAGACACGGCCAGCATAGCATGGCTTGGCGCGAGGATTGCCCTCTTCCCCTCGGGGCGTTGAGCCTGGATGCGCAGGGCCGCCATCGCCGCGCCGCGCTGACCGATGCATCTGCTAAGGCACAGGACAAGAACTGCAGCCATCACGCTAACGTCATATGCCTTGCTGGCAAGCAGGCCGCCAACCAGCCTCGTGTTCGTGACGTCCACGCTGTAGTCGACACTGTTTGGGACCGCTAGTCCAGAGCTCTGCACCAAAGACGCGTTGCCAATGGCGCCGGCGCCCAGGAAGTTCGGAACCTGGCAGCATTGGAGCCACCGCTTCGTCAACGGTCCTGCTTCTTGCCTTGGATGTCGGCAGTGCTCGGCGCACGATGCCTACCTGAGATAGGAACGGGGACAGCTGCTGCGCGATCGTTCTTCGCGGAACGGCCGCACCTTGCGGTCTGCGCACGGTGGGCTCCCCCCTCCGCAAGTCCTCCCCAGAGAGTACTGTGTCTTCCCTACAGTGCTGCTGCTTCTCCTTCTTGCTCGCTTCGCGATGTGGTACCTGGACAATCATGAGGAGGAGGCGCAGGACTGCTCGCTGCTCGGGGACGGACCGCTTCACGGCACTCTCACAATACGCTGGGTCCAAGAGGAGGCATAATCCCGGCACGATCTGTGCCAGCCTACTTGTATCATCTTCTCGCAGGCGGCAGCAGAGATGCCGTTAGCACACCAGCGACGCTGCAGGCTCTCGCGGCAAGGATCTCACCTACGAGCGATCTCTGCACGAGAGCGCGCTGCCCGCTAGGATTCGCGGTCGCCCCCAGCGTTTCCAGCAGCGCGTAGAGCAGTTCTATCACCTCCTTGCTCTTCTTCGCTCGGAGGTTGCTCAATGCCGTCCCGTCCGACCGTTTCGGACTGCGAGAGCCGCCCTCGAGCTTCCGCAAGACGTCGGCAGTGCGGCGAAGCGCCTTCTGGCGGGTGTCGGAGCTCTGCCATTTGACAACCCGAAGCTTCTTTTGCAAGGCAGAAATACGCTGCCTCTGTGACGCAGCCTTTGACGACAGAAGCTGGTTCTCCGCCTCTAAAACACGAATGCGCTCGTCTTTCTGCATTTGAGCCTGCCGCGCGGCCTCCGTCACTCCCTGAAAGCGGCTTCTCGCGGCCTCCAAGCGCCTCAGCTGCGACTCGAAGGACCGCTGCAGCTCATTCACCGTGCTCGACGCGGTTTCCCGCGCGTATTCGTCAATCTGCTCGTTGAAGGACTGCTCGCGGAGATGCAAAGCCACCTCTCTCTTGGCGAGATCCTCCGCTTTCGCCTTCAGAAGCACGCTCATCTCCACCAGCTCCTTGTGCACCATCGACAGACGCTCCACATTGGGAGGAGCAGTCAAGTCGAGGGCCGCCATCCTGATCCGACGGGAGTTGTGGCGCTAAAGGCCGTGCAGAAATGGGCGCCATGAGAAGCAACGGTAGAGTTTGGTGTTCTGTTCAATTATTAGAAAAAGCGTCAATTTTATCGTAGGAAAATATTAATATGTTTATGCATTTGTGATCAAAAGTTAGGCTCCGCGAAGGAGTCCGGGCTCCCAACTCAAACAAGTTTCACCCCTAAGTGTTTTCATTCTTGGTGGAATTCGATGAAATTGATGTGACTTCAGAGAATCTTCGTACCATTCATAGAAAGCGACGAAGCCCAGTCTGCAGAATATCTTCGCTTTCGCGCCACCCAGGAGGCGCGTGCGGCGTCTAACTGCGGATCTGAGGGTCCGCTGGCCTCGCAGCGTCAGCCATGGAGAGTTGGATGTGGCAGTCTGCGCGGATGAGCTTCCTGCTCAGTGAAGTGGAGCAGCTCCGCTCGTTGAACCCGGAACCGGGCCAGGCTTTGGCGGTGTACGTCTCGATGGTGACGACGGTCTTCGTCGCGCTTCAGCTGCTGAAGGACCGGCTACGGAGAATCGTCAAGCAGTACTCTGTCGCCGCCTCGCCAGCGGAGGGACCGTCGCCTCTTGTGCGTATCTTCCTGGTCTTCTTCCCCAGCGCCTTGGTCATCGAGACCGTGGAGGCGCCGGCGTCGCGAGACGCGGAGCCGGAGAAGCCGGACGCGAGAGGGAGGAGCAAGACGATTCCGAGACGGGTCTCGGCTCTGCTCATGCGGCCTAGCCGCGCGAAGCAGCCTCACCGCCGCAGCAGAACCGACTTCCCTGCGACCCGGCAAGATCGGAGCTGCCAGGGGACGGCGCTGCCGCAGAGGTCGAGCTCGCCGCAAGAACTTAAGGACAAGCCGGCCAGGATGCTACGGGGCACGACTTGGCTGGAAGCTCTCCTGATCTTTGTTGGCCCCGCGTGCCTCATCCTGAACCTGCCCCCGGCCAGCAGATACGTGCTGAACTCGACGTTTCGAATCGGACTGGGGTTTCGGCTGGTGGCACCGGCCGCGGCTGCTTGCCACGAGCTTGTTGAAGACGTCATGCATATTGTCAACGTCAAGCAAAGCGAACCAGGTGCCACTCGGTTCACGCATCTCAGTACCTGTCTGAGGTGAGCCTTGTTCGTGTGCTTTTGGACGGGCAAGAAGCGTACTTTTCGTCGTCTTGGTTTTCATGATCGACCTTCGTCGAAGGGCGATTCTGTGGCTGGTGTACACAACTTTTGTCTTTCAGCAGTTCGGGTATGACACCTCCGCAATGGTGAGTGGATCGGCAAAGAGATGACAGGTCCAATACTAAGCGGTCTCATCGAACGGTTCCATACCCGCGCAGATGAGCGGTCTGGGAATCGGCGGTGTCGTCGTCGGGTTTGCGCTACAGAGCACCCTGACCGACTTCTTCGCCGGTCTGACCTTGCTGATCGATCGGTGCGTCCTCGGAACGGCCTGGCGCGTCTCAAGACTTTGCGCGTGACGCGTCTTTCACCTATCCCAAGGTGGTTCAAAAAGGGAGACCTCGTCACGTACAACGGGATCCTGGCGTACGTGCAAGAAGTGGGCCTCCGCTCCACTCAGATGCTGACGGTGGACGCTGGGGAGTTCCTTTACGTGCCGAACTCCCGCTTAAGTGCTGCTCCTTTGATCAATCACACCAAGAGGGACAGAAGAAGGGCAAGTGCTTGCAGCTGCTGCCTTCTCAGGACCCGAGTCCTGTCTGCCTCTCTTCAGCTTCTGACGACATCGCCCTTTTTTGCGCAGGTGCTCAAGTCCTTTTTCGTGAGGCGCGACACCCGATCTCACAGCGTCCGTAAGGCCCTCGATGCCATCAACGCGATACTTGACCGACCGCACATTGCGCCTCTCGTCGAGAAGTACGGACGAGCACCAAGGTACGAACTTTGCGGCACGCCATTCCGCGGCCCGCGGCCTCTTAGGTGGCTTGAACAGGTGGGGTACGCACGTGCTTGACCTGAGGAACGAAGGTTTCCTGGTCGAGTTCATCTACTTCGTTAAGGACGGACAAGACACCTTCCTGTGGAAACTTGTGGAGACGGAAGTCAATCTCGCAATTGTCGAAGAGGTGGGTGACGTCGCAGCCTCCCGAGACTTCCTCCGCACGAATCGTCACCGTCGTCCTCCGCGCAGCTTGAACGGCTCGAGGTCCAGTTTGGCTTTCCGGTCGTGGAGCATCACCAGGGCATGCAAAAGGACGAATGAAGGAGCGGCTTCATCGCCTCCCCCTACGCCATGTATTCTTCGTAGTGGTCGTCAAAGCACGTGCTTGGGAGCCTGAGGCGCCGCATGCGACTGTGGAGCTCGTCCGCGCCGAGATAGCAGCCGATGACGTCTCGGGAGCCTTCAAACGCCGTTCGCCCGTGCATAACTCTATGGTTGGCAACAACGGCCATCTCTCCGGCCTTTCCCCAAAAAGACAAACACCCAAGAGAACCATCCTCTCAGCGTGTTGTTCAGCCGCAGCGACTACGTTCTCGCACGATTGCTTACCTGGAGGGGCAGTACCAGTCGGAGAGCTGGGCTGGCGACGATGCGATCAAGAAGGGCGTGTGCAAGGTACAGCTCGAGGTGCACCTTCATTCTCGTGTCGCCGTCCGAGTCAGGGAGATGCCTCCACGACAGCGGGAGCCGATCCAAGTCGTTGTGCCTCAGCGTCGCGAGCATCCGCCGACCGCCATGCTGGAAGAGCGAGACGACCGGGGCCGCCGCCTGCAGGTCCCATCCTTGGTCGTCGTCATAACTCACGAAGTGTCGCACTTGCTCCGAAAGGAGCTCGAGGCTTCTCGGGCGGCATCTCTCGAGAAGCTCCAGGACCCTTAGGCCGTCCACGAAGACCGAGTGGCCCCCGATCTCGGCTGGTTTCTTCATGAGGAATACCTGGAGGCCCGGTGGCGTCATGTAGTACGTCATGTCAGTGTGGAGGGGCAAGGCCTCTTGCGTGTATGCAGAGTCTGCAACCGACAAACCCGCGTCCATGTCCATCTCTGCCAGCGACGTTCCCCACACTTCGCCGTACATCGTGCGCAACGGACCGTGCGACAGGGCGTGGCGATCCGCAACCACAGCATCCTTGGGCCCGTTACCGCCACCTCCGATGACGCTAGCGAACTGGGCGACTGCAGCCTTGTCCGTGGGGACATTGCGCACCAGCAGCAATCCCCACTTGTGCAGGATCTCGACGCCGGTGTTGCCATCGCTTGCCAGCACGTCTTCAAACGTGAGCCAGTGCTTCTCGCTTCCCTGGAGCGTGCTCGCCGACCACGGCTCCTGCCCCGGGAATCCCAAGGAACCCGCCGTTTCCAGGCCTTCTAGATGGCCGACGCTGTGGAAGGCCTCTTCATAGCTCTCAAGGAGCTTTTGAGCTGGCTCTGCAAACAGCGTCGGCTGGCACTTGGCGTCCACGACCGGCACATCGATTCCAAGCTCTCGGGTCAGGAAAGCTTTGGCGAAGAGCGAGCGCTGACCATCTGCCCATCTGACAACAAGTCTTTCGCCGCCATCTTTTGGTGTTGGGACGGTTGATGATGATGAGGTCTCAGATCTGCCTTCCAAGCGGCATTGCAGCCGCAGCAACCTACCGATGCCGCAGTCCTGGACGGCCAGCTGCTCCTGCGAATACCGTAGTCCGCGGGAGTCCGGCGCGACGCAGTGCAGGGGCACGCCATCGCTGTCGACGGGCACGATCCTCTGGGGCCCTCCGTCTTCGTCAGCCGCAGACTTGGCGTCAGGAAGGCGTCTCCCGGGCTCTTCCCACCTGCTTTGTCAGCGGATTCACGCTCTCAGGAGCATTGCAATGCTGCCTCAGCAGCGTGAGAGGGAGGCCATGCCTCTGGCCGTCTGCCGTGACAATCTCAAGGCCGCCGGAGAGCCCCTCGGGTCGGGGACCGCTCAGGCGTCGTCGCCCGGGGGCCGGAGGCGACAGATACGCTTGCCGGAAGAGACGTCGACGCACTCCACGGGCTACTTGCGACATATCACAGGCCTCGCCACGCCACCGATGCCCTATGCCACTTGAGAAAGGAAGCGAGGCTGCGTCCTCCGGGGAGACGAGGCGTTGAAGGCTGTGAGCTCCGCAGCAGAAGGAAGGAAGAAAAGGTGGCCGGTGGACGGTGTGGACAGAGGACGGGATCGAAGAAGGGAAAAGACAGAAGCGAAGGACGGAGGAACAGACGGAGGACAGCTGAGGTTGGACGGATACCATACTCTAGAATCCTCTTGCTGACGCCATCCAAAGCACCGTATGCTGAATTTCCGGTCGCTTTCCCCGTGATTCGTCACCAAGCGATCACCACTTGATCGTTAATACGGCACCATATGGGGCAGTTCGGAAGGAACGCAATGCAATTGGCAGAAGCCGACTTAAAGTGAAATTCTTCACGCCCTTGAGCGCGCCTCCTCATGCCAAGCAGCCTATATACGCATGTCAAGGCTACGCAAGCGAAAGCCGCGATCCACACACCCCTTCAGCTGTCAGATTTTGTGATAAGCGGAACACCGGCGCCGCAGGCGTCTTTGGAAGGGTCAACGCCTCCAGCGCGTCTTGGCTCCTGCAGGGAAGAGTAGTTTGCTTCTCTTGCGAGCAGCCAGGGGTCCCGGAGCGCCCCGCTTCCCCTCAAGGACTCGGATTGCTTGAGGGGCTTCTCTCCCTCCACTTGCTTGAAATTGCGGGTTTTTGCGCGGAAAAAGGCATTCAAAAACGCTTCTTTTCGGATTCGGCTCCCCACATCTTCGCGAGAGGGATCTTCCCCTCGTCGGCGAACGAGCATGGCGGAAGCCTCCGAGCTGGAGCGTCTGCGTCGGCGCGTGGCGGAGCTGGAGCACGAGAACAGGTGCGCGAGGACACGAACAGAATGCCACCGGCCGCCCTTGCCTCGAAGATCTCACACGCCCCACGAACGGCAGGGAGCTCAAGGAGAGGGTCGCGGAGCTGGAGCAGGATCCAAACACATCCTTGTCGTCCGTGGCGGACACGACGCACGTGTCATTGCAGGAGTCACGACAGGGCGGAAGCGGGTCCGATGTGGAGAGGGAGGGCTCTCGGACGTCTGCGAGCTCCGCGGGCAACTACGTGCCCTTCCAAGAGGCGTCGCGAGCCGAGACGGGCTTCTCGAGGGACGGGCAGGATGCTGGATCGTCCTTCCGCAAAGAGCTGTCCAGCACCAGCAGCAGCGACATTCCCGAGCCGAGCGGGGCGCCGATCCCGCGAGTGCCCAGCGCCATCTTCCGCATGTCGAGCGCCCAGAGCTTTGACGCTGGCCCGAGCCGCCCGGGGGGAGCGAATAGCCCGCCGATGACCCCCGAGCTGCACATCCCAGCGGGGCTGAGGATGAAGCAGCACGACATCCAGCTGAACCACCTGGTACGTGTGCGGTCGACAGAGGCCCGACGCCCTCCTTCCTCGCCGCTCTGATCGTCGCCTTCCGGCAGGTCGGGAGCGGCTCCTTCGGGCAAGTGTGGCACGCGAAAGTCCCGGCGACGTGCGTTCCCCGCGCGCGGCAAAGACCCTCCTCCTTCAGGCTGGACGACGAGGAGGAGGAGCTGGCGGGTGACTTCCCGCAGCCCGGATCCGAAGGCACCGGGCAAGCCGACGTCGCCACGGAAGGCGACGTCGACGTCGCCGTGAAGGTCTTCATGTCCACGGAGGCGGACGTCTCCAAGGAGATCGTCCTGATGGCTCGCGTCAGCGGCTGTCCTCACGTCCTCCCGCTGCTCGGGGTGGTGATGGAGCAGGACGACCCGTACAAGGATCCTCAAGTGGCGCTCGTCACTCAGTACATGGAGAATGGATCCCTGTATGACCTCCTGGTTTGTGGTCCGAAGCAGCACGACATGGTGGTCCGCGGCGGAGTGCGGCCGCGGCCGGTCTTCGGGACGGAAGATCTTCTCCGCATGGCATGGGAAGCCGCCCGCGGATGCGAAGCTCTTCATCGATTCAACGTCGTCCACAGGGATCTCGCCTGTCGCAACCTTCTGGTGTGCAAGGGGTACCACGTCTACGTGTCGGACTTTGGCTTCGCAAGGCTTCGGGAATCCGCGCAGAGCAAGGGCTTCAGCGGGAACGCCCTCGGACCCGTGCGGTGGGAAGCGCCCGAGTCCCTGGAGTTCAAAGAGTACAGCGAAGCGACGGACAGCTTCTCCTACGGAGTGTGCATCTATGAGATGTTCTCCCGCAGCGAGCCATGGGCGCTCGTGACAAATGCCAGGTACTCAATGGACGGTCCGTCCAGCCGCACCTTCTCCATCACCAGCGCCGGCCTGATCCGTGCTCGATAGGGTCGCCCACCTTGTCTTGGGAGGTATGCGCCTCGCCCCGCCCTTGAATCTCGACCCGGTCCTTGGAGGTAAGCGTTTCCCCCATTCCGCCCGTTGTGTGCCGTGTGAAGCAGGCGTCTCACGTGCTGCGGCGCTAGGGATTCTGCTGGAATGCTGGGAGCACGACCGGGAGCGCAGACCAGCCTTCGCGAACATCGTGAACAGACTAGAGCGCCGGATGGCGGAACGGGAGAGGGAGGTCCGCGAGACGGAATGGGAGCGCTTTGCGATCACGTCCATGCTTGGCGGTCACGTCTTCCTCAAATCCGTGGCGAACGACCGCAAGCAGAGGGTGCACGAGCGCTACGTGAGGATCACCCCGGATCTGCAGTATCTGAGCTGGGGTCGACTGCTGCCCACCATCGCAGGCGCCGTTGCGATGGGGGCGAAGGCTGCCGCTCTGTCGGCATCAAGCGGAACGGGTACGACGAGGCTTGGCTTCGGCTTGAATCCGTACTCGCACAGCAGTACTCGGAATCCGAACATCCACCCCCCGCCGCCGCCACCTCCGGATCTCCTGCGCAGCAAGTCGGACTCGACCAAGAACTCCGAGCTGAGGAAACGAGCCGCTCCTCACGAGGCAGAGACAAAGGTGGCCGCCGCGGCTCCTGGCACGCCGAAGCGCCATTCGCTGGCGCATATGACCGTGAGAAGGTTTGGGCAAGCCAGCCAGTCCTCGAGAGCGATTGGGGAAGCGAAAGCGGCCGATGAGGCTGGCGAGGACGCCTCGCCGACTGCACCTGCCGCAGAGCATAGAAAAAAGCCAGAAGCGAGTGGCAAGAAGAGGGTCTTGAAGAATAGCAAGAGCAACGACTTCAGCTGGTTTGGGCAACAACCTGTGACCACGGAGAACGAGCAAGTCCGGGAGAACGTGGTGGGCTTCCGAAGCGAACGCCTGCACAGCAGGGGCTCTCTCCGGGCAATGAAGAGCCACGGGGTCCGCGACATCCCTCTTCGGGAAGTTATAGACGTCAAGGTTATTAGAGAGAAGAGGGATGCCGCAGGAGTCCGTCGGCCTGGGATCCGCGTCCGCACGCTTCGCCGCGTGCTGGAGCTCTACGCCACGGAAGAAGACGTCGCGGACGGGTCGGCCGAGTCCCGAGTGTCCGCATGGGCTTGGGGGCTACGATCCCTGATTCAGCTCTGGCACAACGTCCAGAGCTCGGAGTCGCCGGGCAGCTTTTCCCACCACGCCCGCGCAGAAGGATCCTTCCACAGCATCCTGCTTGACGAAGAGGAAGATAGCCATGGTACCATCATGCCGGTGGATCTGCGCTACGGCTTCGGATTCATGTACGACAGGGAAATTGTCTCGGCCGGTCTGTCGAAGCACGAGCGATGGAGGCAGCGCTGGCATGTGCTTTCGCGCCTCGCTGGAGGCGCTTTCCTGCTGAAGTATCCTACGTCCAGGGCACGCCAAAGGGCACCGCATGTGCGCTTCTTCCGCCTCCGGCAGATGCAGAATTCCCTGCTCGAGGACGCCGGCATCATAGAAGAAGACGACGTCGCGGCGGTGGGGAGGAGATCCGGGGTGTTCGCATTGGAGTGGGTCGGCAACGAGCTGGGGCCAATGGGTGTCCGGTCCACGGTGAAGCGCATCGTCCTGAGGAAGAATTACTATATCGGTGGACCGTTCGGGGATTTCAACAAGCGTTCGGACGATGAGGTACCCGCGGCGAATCCGATATTCACGGTCCTGAATGAGCGCCGACAAGTGTTGGCGACCATCGCTGCACCCAACGTGGCCGCGCGGAACTTTTGGGTGTACGGGCTCCAGATGGCGATTGCCGCGGCAAGGACGCGGTCGTTCTTTGACGATCCCGACGATGCCAGCTCCCCCACGAAGGATCCGCACCCCAGGCTCCTGCTCGAGGACTCGCTGGATCAGATCCTGCGGAAAGTGGACAACACCTTTGAGGCCTTCCTGCGAAAGTTTCCCTACAATCCACCACCGGCACCGAGGGTAGAGGAAGAGCACTCCGTGGATACGAAGCCGTATGACAGCGACGAAGATGTGAGCTTTGGACCCGTCCAGGTGGACACGAAGAAGCCGTCGCGGAGCAGCTTCTCCGTTTCTCGACTCCTGGAGCGACACGAAGGCGGGAGCGAGCAGCAGAAGGCGTCGGTGGAAGACGGCGCAGCTTCCGGCGGTCCGACTGCCCCCAGCGAGAAAGCCCTGGGCGTCGGAGCCTCTGCTCGCGCCGGTGATACGAACTCGTTGCGACGCGGCTTGAAGCTCGGACAGGACCGCCCGGGCTCGATGCAGGGGTCGCTCATGCAGTCGATCAGGAGGATGGGCCACCGCGTGATATCAATGCACGGTCCAACCGACGCGGCGATGCAGGAATACGAGAGAGCCGCAGCCGCCAAGAGCCCATCTCCCTCGTGCGACTTGGTTACGGACTTTCATTCGTCAAAGACGTCGTCGTCTCCGCCAGGCGATGAGGACTCGCCGGTTCGGGCGAAGGCCGACGGCGTGCCTGCAGAGGGCCTCGCCGAGGCAGCTGCGAAGGATCTGCCTTCGGCCGCTGAAGCCGCCACGCGGGGAAACGCGAAGGGTGCTCATGGCAGATCAAGTTCGATGACCTGGCTGGAAGAACTCGAGGGCATGTTGGGAAACGGTAAGTTCCCGAGCCCCCAAACGCTGCATGACATCTGCATACAGACCCGATCCGCTGAAAACAAGCTCACGACTCACTTGCAGGGAAGTACCGCGCCACCAACTCAGTGAAGCGGAAGCGAAACGTCAGGCCCGTGAGCATGCCGAAACGGACGGGTGGGCGCGAGGACGGCTCTGCCGCGACGCAAACCACTGGTCTCCAATTGTCTTTCTTCAGCGCGCTTCGCAGGAGAACACGAAGTGACGCGGAAGACAGCGTGGCATCGTCCGTGTCTGAGGACCTTCCGGACCTCGAGCTTGGCAGCAATGACGTCGCGGTCATCGAGCTCCAACAGGACGAAGCTACCCTTTCGGGAACGTCCCCGAGGGATGGTGCTCTGCACCAAGAGGACACGTACGAGCCTTTCCCGGGATTCGTGGACAATCCAGACCACGTATCTTTCGAGCGGGAGGCAAGTGCGACGTCAGAGAATTTGTATCAAGCCGCAGATCGCTTGAGGTGATGCCGGGACCTCCGCGAGACTTGCCGGACCTCCGCGAGACTTGCCGGACCTCAGCGAGGAATCGCTGAGGTCTTCACACATGAAGGAGAAGAGGTGTTGTAGTTGTGGTTGTTGTTGTCATTCTCTTTGACAAGGACATCAGACTCGGTACAACCATGTGAAAAGAAGGATCGCTTGTAAGCAACAGGGCTTCCGCTGACGGAGCAATTCTGCCATGCTTCCTATTTCGATCCATTCCTATGTCGTGCCCCCACTATCTCCGGTGCTGCGGTCCCATTCAGTGCTCACTGGAAGCTCGCGCTTGGGACCACCGTGCTAACTATCAATGGCCGCGCTGCCGACCGTTGGATGGTTTCAGCGTCATCTGCAAGTATGGACGAGGCCATCATCAAAAGTTCTCCACTCGTTTCATCCTACAGGAGCTCCCAAAGAGTGCCGGGAATCGTCAGCGGAATGCCGAGACACAGGCGCACGATGTCGAGGGAGGTCAAGATGAGCATCCCCGCCCCGCACGCATCCACCAGGGTGCTGTAGAGCGTCTTCTTGCGGCCATACCCTGGCTCATCCAGAAGGAAGAACATGGGGAACGAGTAGATGAAGTAGATGCCGTAGAAGGCCGACCCAACCGTGTAAGCCATTCTCCTGCGTTGACTCGGGTAAGGTGCTTGCGGCTTGAAGAGCGCTTTGCGACGCGGGGCCTACCGGTTTTCGAAGGCGTAATAGGGGAATCCAGCTATTGTCAGGGTCTCCATGAACGCGGTGACATAGCTCAAGCACAGCACCACCAGCGCGGAGAACGTCCACCTTGTTGCGCCTGCCGAGTAGGTAGTTGCAATTTTCCTGGGTGCAGCAGAGAGATCGGATGAATTGGGCTGATACGTGAATCCTGGCATGTTGCAACCGTCCTATGGTGCAACTGTCCGATGGTGCAACTCTACCATGGTGCCCGCTCCCCTCCTCCTCCACTCCCCTCCTCCTCCACTCCCCCGTCCTCTTCTCCACTTCCCACACCACGCAAACACAAACACAAACACAAACACAAACACAAACACAAACACAAACACAAACACAAACACAAACACAAACACAAACACAAACAAGAAAGAGCATATGCAGAAGGAACGGACCTCAGAATCGTGTTTGACAGCACGTGATAGGACGAGAAGTAGAAATGCGTGGCGAAGAACAACGCGAAGGGCACGTGATTCAAGCGCCAGGAGGGGAACGTATACTCCGCGCGCAGCACGTTGTAGAAGTAGTGGGTATACCAGTAGTTGCCGATGAAGCTGTAGACCCACAGCCACAAGTTCGCCTTGACGCCATACCTGCAAAGCATCCCTTGAGCCCCGGACACGCCACAACGTGCCACTTGCTCGTCCACAACGAACCTCTGGCGCAGCGGAAGACTGCCGTCCGCCTTGCCAGGGAAAAGCAGAGGCTGCAAGAACAGCGGGAGAGCCAGCGCGCCGCACAGCGCCAGGTATTCCGTCTCGCGGAAGTCCTCATACATCTGCAGAGCGATCACCACCCCGAACACACCCATCCAAAAGGGCGAGTACCACGCCGCGAACACCTCGTACGCGCGCTTTCCAGGCGCCTCGGGGCCAGGCAGCCAATGGCCTGTCTTGCGATCCGCACTACATCCAGAAAGGCACCCCATCTTAGTGCCAAGACGCAACAGAAACGCCGCGAAGACGCACGGTACCGGCGCTGCAGCAGCTGTCCAGTGGTTAGCAGCGCCACCAGCATCGCCAGGAAGATGGTCCCCATCTCGGACGGGACGTCTGCGAGCATCGCGCCGAGGCCAGCGGCCATCTCTGCCGACATTGGCGCTTTTGGCGCGAAACACTTGGGGGAAAGATACGGTTCTCCCGCCGCGTTTTGGCGGGAACCGCCGCAGCGAAAGTCATCGGAAACAGTGCATGAATTCTGGAACCCACAGAAGTTCGGTCTCCAGTTCGGCCGAAAGCGCCATCTCGAAAAGCGCCTTCTCGAGGCGCTATGACCGCCACACGATAGGTGCGGAGGCCTCTCCGTCTCTACAGAAACTGTGCGACGAGAGCGGCGCCTTCTGCATCAGCTGAGGGCAGCCGCCTCCGCGCGGAAAGCGCCCGGTGACGGACCGGACGAGAGGCGGAATGGCTGCTCCTCGCAAGCAAAGCCGCCTAGGCGCGCTCGCCGACAGCATGGGCAAGGCGTGGAGGCGCGTACATGCTGCTACGCATAACTGGGCGCACAACCCCGAGGTGGACGACGCCGAGGACGAAGTTGTAATCATGCTGGCAGGTACAGACTTCAGTTGCTCGCCAGCAGAAGCGCTCAAAGGAGGCCCGAAGAGGCTGACAAGGGAGGTCTGGCAATCCAGGTGCCAAGCTGGAGATGGAGAGGAGACTGAACGTCGAAGTGGTGGACGCTTTCGCACGTGTGGTGGCCTTTCCCGAGAGCGACAACGACTTGCTCAACTCGGCCAGAGACACGGACGAGTTCGTCGTGGCACACAAGGGCGGCGACTTCATCGAGCTGGCGCTGAAAGCGGAGAGCGAGGATCCTAGCAGGAAGGAGCGAGTCTTGGACGAGGCGGAGGAGAGCAAAGGCGACTACGTGCGGCCGAAAGTCAAGGCGGTGCCCCTGCTCACCACGAGAACCGTGGCTGGCGAGCAGGCGGGCTGGTCCTGGCAGTGGAAGTTCTCGGAGTCCTTCACGATCCCCAAGTCGGCGAAGGCGATCGGCGTGCAGCTCTATGCGGACCTGCAGTTCGAGGGGCGCATTTGCATTGGCAGGTTGCGAATCGGGATGGACCACATTCACCAGCTGCACGAGAACTCGCCGGCTTCGGCGCTTGAAGAGGTGGGCTTCCACATGCGGCAAGCCAAGAGCGCGGAGCTTGGGCTGGGTCCGACGTCGACGTCCTTGTTCCTGGCCCGGGCGGACAATACGACCACGCAGAGCTCGGTCAGGACGAGCGTCGGAGCACTGCGGGTCGTCGTCTACGAAGCGCGCTCCGTGGGCGTGAAGAGATCGTGCTACGTGGTCGCGGAGTTCGAGGACTCGGTCCGCAAGACCAGCGTGTACGAGGAGGTTGGCTCTCCGGAGGATCCCGTGTGGAACGACATGCTGCATTTCGACAGCGTCCTGGATCCCTCGAGCGACCTGAAAATCAAGGTCGTCGAGCACCAGCACTTCCGGAATCACACGGTCCATGGATCCATCGTCATCCCCCTGAGCTCGCTCGTGCTGCGACCCTGGCTTCCGAACCCGCGACACCATGCAAATCCGAACTCGGACCTTCGCCAGATGGCGAAGCAGGACGGAAAGTCCGGCGCCATCAGGCTGCGGTCCGAGCACCCCAAGTTCGACGGAGCACTGGGGGGCCGCGTTGCTGCTACACCAGGCGACGGTGGACGGGCCTCAGAAGAGAGCGCTCGGGAGTCCGACGTCTGGGGCGGTCCGAGCCTTGGCCTCTGCTCTCCCGCTTCTCAGAACGGCTCGGTGGAGAGCAGGCTGCGACTGAGCACGGTCAGCCGCACTTCGACCGACAGCTCGCCGCCTGCAGCCACACCCCGGCAAAAGCTAGATGACCTCATTCACAGTCGTCCTGATCACCAGCATGATCACCACCATCACCAGGAGCACGACGCGGGCGGGAGGCAAGGGTTGCCCTCTCTGCTCAACTGGGTCCTACCTCGCGCGAATGGCGCCGGGCGGAAGAGACGGCCTGGCACCGCTGTGCTGGAGGGCTGGTTCCATCTCTACCCTGATATCCAGGGCACGATCTTCAATAGGGATGGGCAATACCGAGCGGTGGTGCCGGGAACGCGCTATCCAGGGTTTGGACTGCCGCGCGGGGAGCACCTTGGTTTCATCCGCCTGAAAGTCGAACTGACGTTGACGGCACCCTTGCCGTACGTGTACCTTCGGCGTCCACCTCTCGTCTCCCACGAGCTGGAGGCAGAGCCCGACGAGAGCGATGAGCTGGACTTTGGGATGCTCTGCTATGCGGCGTTCAAGAAGGCCTTCATCCGGCTTGAGAAGCTGATGAAGAAGAAGCCCAACTGGTACTTGTTCGTCCAGCAGGCATGCTGCTGGAGGTGTCACCCCGGTTTCTCGGCCACGCTTCTCGCCTTCCACTTCTATATCACGTTGAAGGCCAGCCTCCATGAGTTGCCGGTCGTGGTCTGCGCTTTGATCATCTTCCTGAGCTACTACGGCGCGAAGCACGCGGTGAAGGAGCCGGTGGACATCTGGGAGAAGCCCCGCGGGGACGGGGAAAGCCAAGGCGGCATCCAGCAGAGGTTCAAGAAGTTCCTGAGGTCGTCCTTGCGTTTGCAGGCACTTGCCAACCGCTTGGCGTCCACCATAGAGAAGCTTGGCAACATTCTCAATTGGACGGATCCGATGCTGACGGCTGTGGTGTTCCTCGTGATGGCCGCCCTGGCCGTCGCCGCTAGCCTCTTCCTGTACCTCGTCAACGTTCGACACTTTGCCTTTGCAGTGGGCTTGAGGTACTTCGTCCCGAAACACAAGGAGGACGCGCTGCGGAGTTTCAAGCTTGCTTTGCGAGACGCGGTGCGAGCGCTCTCCGTCGACTTTGTCCGCCGGGAGAAGACGCTGAAGGCAGCAATTAAGAAGGGCGCCCAGCGCTTGATCCGAAACACCCGTCAGGAGAACAGGAGCGGACCTGAACCCGCTTTGGTCGAAGAAGCGGAACGCTCTCGGACCCGGGCGTTTGCAGAATCGATTCTGATGTATCCCGTCTTCAAGGAGCAACCCAAGCACTTCAAGCGGCACGAGATCAGTGGGATGCTGTATTGCTACCGCTTTGGTCGCAGGGGATTCCTCGCCTCGTCTGAGTTACAGCTCATCATGCACGAGCTGCAACTGACGAGGGGAGGGATTGATGGGGCCGTGTTTGAGTACTTGAGGCTCAGCGAGTTTGACCGAAGATGGTGCGAAGCGTGGAATCGTCCACGATGCCTTCGAGGCACGCGCATCGGCAGCAAGCCTGACTTGATCGACTCCTACGTCCTTCGCCTCGAGAAGGCAGCCGTAGAGGACCTCGGCTTCGTGCGGACGATTCGTCCAGAGAAGGTGAAAGTGCCATCTTGTTGCGACTTCTGTGGACGCGACCTAACCTCGACACCACATTCTCCAGGGCCGACGGCGACCCTCCAGTCTTGCAGAGCAGGCTGGTCATCTCTCGGGGCCCGTCTTCCGGCCCAGGGGCCGGGAGCCACGCTCGGCATCGTACGATGAGTCCATGCAGATCCGTCCGAGCGAGGTGAGCGACGACCTTTCCGCTCTTCTCAATGGCAGCGCCGCGTCCGTCGCGCCCGCTGAGCTGGACAATCTTACCAAGAAGCCGAAGCTGCTGCGTGCCTTCTTCGGACGATCCCAAGCCTCCCAGAACGACTTCAAATCGAAGTTTCGCAAGCTTGACAATGAAGCTCCGGCGGCCCCGAAAAGGCGGCGGCGAAAATCTGATTCGTCTGTCGCACGCGCAGCCAGATCGGAGCCGTCTCCAGCCGGGGGGGTCTCCGGGGCCATTTCTCGGCTTCGAATTGCGACCTCGGCCAACGGGCAGCGACGCAAGAGACGACCTTCTCAGCACCGTCTGCCGGAGACGCTTCACCTTTTCGCCGTGTGCTTTCCGTTGCACCTCGTGAAAGCGGATGCGAGCAACTTGATTCTTGCTCGGCAAGCTGGAAGAGGACCAACTGCGCTAGAGGTGGCGTTTCCCGAGCTCGAGGACGAGCCAGAGGACGTGTCCTCCGACTTCGACATGTCGTTGAACATGAGCTTCATGGAGAGATCGCGCCAGGCCCAAGGCGAGGACCTTCGTGGAGATATTCAGGCCGAACAGAAATCTGCTGGCGTGGAGCACCGGACCAGTAGTCTCCTGCCGAGGTCGAGGAGCGAACCTGTGGAGCTTCGCCGCAGCAGCAGCAGCAGCAGCAGCAGCAGTGGACGAGAGTCGACGGGCAGAGATGTGCTTCGAGAGGCGTCAGACGAGAAGCCTGCGGATGGTGAAGTCCTCTGCGTGATACTTGCCACCAATACCTTTGGGGAGAAGACCGCCTGGATGAACGCCATACGAAAACTGGGAGACAGAAAGGCATTCCTGTGGCTCGACGAATACTTCCGGAGGCGCGGTCGATCTTCCGCAACGCCCGGCTCCGCCGCTTCACCGACAGCTGGGGTTCCGGCAACTCGCTCAGAGCAGCTAGATGGGAGGA